>CAUOFW020002724.1:285808-323734 GCA_963454935.2 Ilex paraguariensis
CACTTTCTTTCCGATTTTGAAGAGATTGATTTTAGTGAGTTGGAAGGAAAGTTAATTCATCCATTTTTTCATCTTTCCTATTTTCCTTCCTTACCAAACATGATGTTTTATTTATCTCTCAAACTTTTCATCCTTCAATTTTTCTATTATACCAAACGGAGCATTAGATCTCACATCGATTAAGTTACACTCAAATACCTTAAAGTTTATAGGAGTGTAACACTTAGACCTCTTAAATTTAAAATATTATACTTAAATCTTTTATTAGTTATAGAACTAACAAAAATTATTAAGCGACCAAATAACCCTTAATTAAATATAGAAGATATTGTACGCATTATAGTTTCATCACTTATTTAGTTTTTTATTTTTATTTCAATTGACAGTATAGTTGTATGTAAATGACTATTGGATTGAATTATTTGATATATTTATATTGATTACTATTTTTTTTTTTAAAAAGTTGAGTTTTTGTTTGAGTTTTATGTCAATGGCTGATATAATGGAATATGCAAATATGCTGATTAGACTTATTTCATATGTTCGTATATGATGATAAAAAAATTGACCTAAAGTAAAAAGTTCATTTAATCCAAGATGCTCTAGGTATGTCATTCCTAACTTTAAACGTAATTCATACCTTTATTTGTAAATTTTTTAAAATATTTGATATTTTATTTTTAATTAGAATATTTTTTGTCTAAGTGTAATATTTTAAACTTGAAGGGTCTATGTGTTTCGCGCTTACAAATTTCAAAAGATCTGTGTATAATATTTTAAATATCAAAAGGTGTAAGTGGTTAAGCAATAATCTTCGTAGTCTTTGATGTAATTTTACCCCCCAAACATAAACATGTGTTTGAAGTTTCTATAATGACCCAATGTAAGAAAAATTTTCCTATCATAACTCAAATGTCGTAGTTGACGTTACAGATGGGTCGGTTCATGGTTTGACTTACATTGTATGTATTTAATTGTGTTATTGTGACAACATAATAATAATGGTTGTTCTAAGTCAAACAAAAGGGGTTCGTGTGTCAGTTTTCGTATATTAATTGTTACTACGGGAAAAGTTTGAATTTTCAAATCTGGGTGGCGAAGGTCTTCCAACGGAGCATATGACTGACTACACCTTATCAATTGTTGTCTATAATAAAAAATACAATACAAGCTACAAATGCATTCAACAAACTGCCGACCTTGTTTGTTCTTAACTTTGATTAAATAGGACAGTGGAACCCCAACTTCTAAATATTAAATTGTTTAAAAAATACCCAAAAATTTTTGTATAAAATTATAATTTAACAAGATCAATTTACGGCTCAATTAAATTAACAAATATTGTATAAACTCAAACATTTTTGGATTAATCTTGACTCGATCACATTGGTGGCGGGGAACTTAGGTTAGCAAAAGGGCTGTGGCCCGATGGGCTAATGTTTATGTTAATCTAAAGGGCAAGACATGGGCTAAATAAGGAAAATTTGGGGGGTCTTTCCCTTTTTACAGACTTATTTGCATATAAATCCGTCAAGAAAATTTGTTTGGAGATAAATTTATTTTGATTTTTTTTGTCCAAAATACTCACAATAGTTATATGTAATTAAAACAAATTTAAAAACTAACAATTCCTAAATTTTAGGAGTTTTAATAACATTAAAATTATTTTTTTCTCCTATCTATATATATACATATATACTAGTACTAACCCGTACCTAAAGATACTTTGTAACTTAAAAAAAATTATTCAATTTAAAATAGTTTTTTTGGCAAAATTTATTCTAAAATTAAGAGTTCAAAAAAATCTCAACCTGCCTACAAAGTATATATATCTCATTGTATGTATCATTGCCCGACACAAACCATTGCATTGCCCAATACAAATCATTGCATAACCATCTTAGAATAAATTATTCAATCTAACTCAAAGACATCATCATATTGTAGTCACTAAAAAAACCTTCCCAATTAATTTATACATTCATACTGGGAAAAAAAAAGAAGTAAAGAAATAAATCTAAACTAATATATAACCTCTTCAATAAAATATAACATTGTCCAGCAATCAAATCAAACCAAACCACCCAAGAAGATTACAAACTTGCAACAACCAATCCGTAAAAAATGATCCACCAATCCCAATATTTTCATATCAAATAGAATTTAAAAAAAGTCCAAGAACAACAACATATTTTTCAATCATCAATAGAAAAATAATATAACCAATAATATAAATTCAAAAAAGAATGTATAATGTATAGGATATTCGAGAAACTTATGGACAATTTTCGTGAGATGAATCGTAGTTTTACGTTGTTGTAAGACTTCACCTACGCCAACTAAAATTGAAACTCTACCGCACTTTCACAATATAACACCANTGCAGTTTTAAGTTGTTGTAAGGCTTCACCTACGCCAACTAAAATTGAAACTCTACCGCACTTTCACAATATAACACCACNCGTAGTTTTACGTTGTTGTAAGACTTCACCTACGCCAACTAAAATTGAAACTCTACCGCACTTTCACAATATAACACCACTCTGCAAAATTAATATGATTTCAAAATCAATTTTGTAATTCTTCATGTGAATCATCACAATAGGATTCAATAACTTAAAAAAAACCTTTTCGACAAATAGNACTCTGCAAAATTAATATGATTTCAAAATCAATTTTGTAATTCTTCATGTGAATCATCACAATAGGATTCAATAACTTAAAAAAAACCTTTTCGACAAATAGGGGTTAAAGTAATGACTAAAATATATTGTGCCTAAAAACTGGTATCCATTATGATATCTCATCTTCTTACTAAGCTTTAAAAATATAATTAAAACTTAAGTAATACAAAACTTTTAAAAAAGTTAAAGAGAGCAACGGTAACANTCTCTCTCTCTCTCTCTCTCTCTCTCTCTCTCTCTCTCTCTTACAACTTACAAGTGCTGCTGCTTGAGCTGTGTGGTACTATCTCTGGGGTTGTTTTCATACATGTTAATTTGTAAAACTTTCAAAGCATCCACCAATTCCATATGATTTTGGTGTAATTTTATTCAAGGAAATTATAAAACACAATGGAAAACTATTTCTTGCATAAAGAATAATTTATTTAATCAAATATCAAAGAAAAAAAACCCACATATGCTTTGCCTTTGAAGGATCAAATTGCAAAATAAAGAAAGAGAATGATTTCAACAACTATAGAATGAAACTGGAGTAGGCAATTTGGTGTAACTGGTACTCGCAAATTAACGTCCAACAATTTTTATAGTGTCCATTTTATTAGCACATACTTGCTGTGAAAAGTACGGAAGGGATTCGATTATCCCTTCAAGGAGAATCATATAGCAATGCAGTACTACATAAGCTTTAACCTCACCTAGATAAGAGAGAAATTCACTTAAATAATCATAGAGTCAAATTCCTTGAACCTAATTCGTATGATTTAATCTTCTTACCATTCCCGTAACTTTCTTTAATTAGACTTCTTCTCATATGTGATTTAAGATTGTGCACCTATTTTGGGTTTGATGAGTGCTTTAACGACTTGTCCATGTCATATAAAATGCGACTCCACGTTCACATGCATATAGATTACATCAATTTACAAGTGTGATGTAGTTGACGACTTCATCCCATTAACTAGGGGCTCTAGGTCAATTAAGAATAATAGGTTAATCATTCTCAATCCAAAGGTTGTGTTATGATACTATTGGGATGGACTCTATACATTCAACCTCAGCACCTAAGTGAAAATAAGAATATGTGATGGTACTCTTGAGACTATTTGTGACTTCGTTTTTCTTTTAACTTTACATGTAGAATCACCCATAATAAATGTTGGGTATCTAGTCTCTAAAATAGGCAACAACCTCAATTCCCATGATGTCTTGCTCTCTAGTCTCCACACTAGTAGCTTAATTAGAGGATTCACAATATTTGTCTTTGACTTCAAATAATCAATGGAAGTAACATTCTTGATCAACTGACTTACAATATTTGTCCTATCCATATGTGATGGTTTTTTCCATTATATAATTTGTTTTTAGCTTGAGCTATGACAACCTAATAATCACATTGTACATTCATAGGTAAAACTGGATTATTAAATATTGAATTTCTTAGTTATTCCACTTCTGAACAAGCCTTCTCTAAGGCAATTACTCTGACTACACGGTGGATTTCGTAATCCCCCTTATACTTCTAATAGACCGTCCCNAACAAGCCTTCTCTAAGGCAATTACTCTGACTACACGGTGGATTTCGTAATCCCCCTTATACTTCTAATAGACCGTCCCTCTAGTTAGTGTGAACACATAACCACTAGTTGGATTTAACTCATTTGCATCAGCAATTTAATTAGTATCCCAATAATAATCTAACATAGAATAATTACAAAAAGATAAACCATAATCAATTAGGCCTCTCCTTATCTCNGTGTGAACACATAACCACTAGTTGGATTTAACTCATTTGCATCCGCAATTCAATTAGTATCCCAATAATAGTCTAACATAGAATAATTACAAAAAGATAAACCATAATCAATTAGGCCTCTCCTTATTGCGTTAGGCTAGCTAGATATTGCATTCCAATAATTAATATTATAATTATATACGATATAGAAAGGTAATTACTAACATCATATGTAATGTCAGAATGAATATAATTCATCAGAAACATCAGACTACTAACAATCTGTTCATATTTACTTTGCGTTGCACTATGTCCACTATTTTTCATCAAATGTACTTTAGCATCATAAAAAAGAAGACAAGTGTGTGCCACCATGAGAATCAAATGTACTTAGCATTTTTGTCAACAAAATGCGATTTTGATAAAAAGCAATGGAATTATTGTGTCTTAGTACGTATATTGATTCCCGAAATAACACTACCATCACAATTATCTTTCATATCAAAATTTGATGCATGATCGCAATCACAATAGAACTATTTTTTTTTTGGAGGGGGAGAAAGAGGCTTGAATCCTTAACTTCAAGAAGACAAAGGTTTCACAAGATAAGAAATATCATTGTACCAAAAGTTTGTTAGTGATCACAATAAAACTAATTCCAAATATAAGCAAGTTATCAACATAAAAAAAAAATGATGCTAATTCCATCATCCAAGCATTTGAAATAAATGGATTTATCACACCAGCAAACCCATATGTTTGAGATACCATTATTTTTATCAAATTTTTCATCTCATTGTTTTGGAAGATATAAAGATTTTTTCCATTTACCCAAAAAAAAAAGAAAAGATTTTGCCCATTTATTACTTTATATTTTTGTTTGGAATTACACACCCATGAGTTGCTCCATAAATTTCTTCTTCTAAACTACTATTTATGATTNCATCTCATTGTTTTGGAAGATATAAAGATTTTTTCCATTTACCCAAAAAAAAAAAAAGATTTTGCCCATTTATTACTTTATATTTTTGTTTGGAATTACACACCCATGAGTTGCTCCATAAATTTCTTCTTCTAAACTACTATTTATGATTTTCACATCCATTTGGTGCACAAGTGATAAATCTTATAGGTTGGTTGAAAAAAATGCAATATTTGTAAACCTGTGAAAAAGTTCGAAAAAGAGACAATAAAATCTCCAGAGAATCAAGGGTACTGGTCACCAACTTGTATAATGTATTGAACTTTATTTCATGTTTATGATCCTATTAGAGGTAACTCGTGCCAGCAATGTGAATGATTTTTATAGGANATGCAATATTTGTAAACCTGTGAAAAAGTTCGAAAAAGAGACAATAAAATCTCCAAAGAATCAAGGGTATTGGTCACCAACTTGTATAATGTATTGAACTTTATTTCATGTTTATGATCCTATTAGAGGTAACTCGTGCCAGCAATGTGAATGATTTTTATAGGAATGTTGATGGTTGTTAAATGAGTTTATTTCAAACCGTTGGATGAACTTACTAAAGTCTACTCTGTTTTATATTATGAGGTATAGAGACACCCAAATCACGAAAATAGAAAATGTCTTTACAAACTAATCATTTGACTTGTAAATCCCAAAAAGTGATAGAATACCTAAAGAACATGAAATAATTAACGTGATTGAGGTGGCAGTGTATAAATGAATCAAGCGTTTGTATTTTGTTAAGTTTTTTTTTCCGGAAGATAAAGTGTATTAAATAAAACAGAAATACCAAGGATAATCACCTTCAAAATATACAATGAAGTCACGTAGGACTCANTCCGGAAGGTAAAGTGTATTAAATAAAACAGAAATATCAAGGATAATCACCTTCAAAATATACAATGAAGTCACGTAGAACTCAAAGACAAACATCAAATCCAAAAAGTCAAGACTTAAAAACACAATTCTGAAAGAGCTGCCCCAAGTAAAGGTATCTCCCCCAGAATTGTTGACAAGAGTACAATGGTAAACAAAAACAANCCGGAAGATAAAGTGTATTAAATAAAACAGAAATACCAAGGATAATCACCTTCAAAATATACAATGAAGTCACGTAGGACTCAAAGACAAACATCAAATCCAAAAAGTCAAGACTTAAAAACACAATTCTGAAAGAGCTGCCCTAAGTAAAGGTATCTCCCCCAGAATTGTTGACAAGAGTACAATGGTAAACAAAAACAAAGCATGATCTCAATTCATCCAACAAGATAGCAGATGCCCCGAGCAAGAGAAACTCCCATTGAAATGCATGGTAGCAGACCAATCCAGCCATTTGCAGTAGAAAATTCAGCGCCAACTCAACACACCATAGCAAGCCGACACACCAATAAAATCAGCACCAGCAACAACAGACAGCAAGCAGAGAACCCCAACGAGTAAGTAAGCCAGAAAATATCGTATAGAAGTGAGAATGAAATCAGCACCAACAAAATCAGCCCAACACACCAATAAAACCAGCACCAGCAACAANGCAGCAAGCAGAGAACCCCAACGAGCAAGTAAGCCAGAAAATATCGTACAGAAGTGAGAATGAAATCAGCACCAGCAAAATCAGCCCAACACACCAATAAAATCAGCACCAGCAACAACAGACATCAAACAGATAGCCCCAACGAGCAATTAAGCCAGAAAAAATCATACAGAAGTGAGGCTGAAAGGATAGCACAACCAACAAAGGATTTCGAACAAAGCCATTTGCATTCCACATGGGTGATGAAAGGATTAGAAGGAACATCAGAGAACTTAGACCCTTATGCAGGAACTAGGAAGCTGCCATATATGAAATAATCGCATGTTTAATTGAGAGGAATTGAACTTGGCCGAAGACATTCTGTCCCTAACTGTCTGCACAATGAGGTTTAACAAGGACTTGTAGTCTCTCACTTGGTTTTGATGGATTATGTTATTCCGTTCCCTCTATATAAAATACACACTCTCTGCCAAACAAAGTCTTCTCAACACACTCACCATGGATTTGCCCTTCCAAATTTGGATCGCATGACTTACCAGATGCTCCCAAGAGTTAAGTTGTCTCTATTCACCAGTGAGCTGAAGCAAATTTCTCCATATGCTCCTAGAGTAATGACATTCAAAAAATAAATGAGAATGGGTCTCATCAGCTTGTTTACATAGAACACATTCTATCCCCATATTGTTTGTATAAACTTGAGTTCTATCCTTTGTGCCAAGCCTTGTTCTAATGGCTAGCCAAAGAATAAAGCTCATCCTAGGAATAACATGACTATACCACACCAAATGAACCCAAGGCACTTTAGGAGAATGAACTCTCACTTGATTCTAGGCAGAGATTGAGGAGAAAGTGTCATTTGGGGGCAGGAATCCATTTAACAACATCCCATCTTTGTTGACATGGTTGGTAGGAGGGCATGATTTGTTTAATNCCAGAGATTGAGGAGAAAGTGCCATTTGGGGGCAGGAATCCATTTAACAACATCCCAACTTTGTTGACATGGTTGGTAGGAGGGCATGATTTGTTTAATTTCCTGAAGCTCAAAGGTTCCTGTGTGAGGCCAATGCCATAGATTATTCCTTACAATGCTGCTAACCTTTGCATCCCTTGGAAGATTTGAATTCTGAATAATATTACTACTCAATTTCAACAGAAGGGGACCCTGAGGATGTCAGTTATCGTGCCAGAGGCTAGTGCTTTGTTCATCTCCAATGCTATGAAGAATTTGGGTTCTACAAATTGTTCTTAGCTTCAACAAATTAGGCCAGTTCCATGAGCAACATTGTGGAGTCCTGACCCCCCAAAGACTTTTGCCTTTGAGATAATAAGAATGAATCCACTTGACCCACAAACCATCTTTGTCAGTGAACAACAACCATATGAATCTCAACATGTAAGAATTATTATAGTCCCTTATTTTCCTTATACCCAGACCACCTTCATCTTTTGGCTTGCAAACATCTTCCCAAGCAACTTTAGCTCCTGTAGCCCTTTGTTCTGACCCATTGAAACAGAAAGCTCTCATGATTTTCTCGATTTTGTCAACCACTTGCTAGGGGAGGTATAAATTGGAAGCCCAAAAATTTTGTGTGTTGTTAAGAACTGACTTAATCAGTTGTAGTATATCAGCAAAAGATAGAAACTTGTTTGTCCAACTTCTAACCCTTGTCTCAATCTTCTCAATCAATGACGTACAGTGAAGAGCTTTGAGTCTAGTTGTCACCAAAGGCAGCCCCAGATACTTGATTGGAAAGTTGCCTTTTGGAAATCCAATCATCATAATGATTTGACTTCGAATTTCCTCAAGGACAGCTGCTAAGAAGATGTTACTTTTTGCTGAGTTTGCTTGCATACCAGAAACTTCTTAGAAATTTAGTAGTGCATCCTTCAGATAGCTCACGGAGTTCAAATCACCACAGCTGAACAAGAACAGGTCATCTGCAAAAGTTAAATAAGTTAGTTTTAGTTTCTTGCACCTATAATGATACTTGAAGGAAGGGTTAGAAGAGATCATTTCTTAGGTGATAGCATTAAGAACTTCCATAGCCATCACAAATAAGTAAGGAGAGAGCGGATCTCCTTGTCGAAGGCCTCTGGAGCTAGGAAAAAACCCAGCAAGTTCTCCATTTATGTTGATGGAGAATCTAGGTGTAGTGATGCAAGTTTGTATCCACTTTCTCATCTGATATGGTATTCCAAATATCTTTAAAACATCTAGTAAGAATCCCCAATTAATGGTATCATATGCCTTCATAATATCAACTTTGATGGGGCATCTTGGTGATCCCCTTTGCTTATGATAATCCCTAAGTAGCTCCTGAGTAAGGAGGATATTATCACTGATCTTTCTCCTGGGAATGAAAGTTACCTGATTAGGTCCAATAATTCCAGAGAGCACACATTTGATTCTATTTGCAAGTATCTTCAAAATGACTTTGTTGTACAAGACATTACAACATGAGATTAGCCTGAAGTCACCCAAATCTGAGGGGTTTTGGTTTTTTGGGACAAGAGCAATGATAGTGGCATTCATCTCTCTGAGAAGACTGTCGTTCCTAAAGAACTCCTTAACATCAGCAGTCTCCTCCCTTCCCACAACAGGCCAAGCTTTCTTGTAAAAATAAGAATTGAAACCATCAGGACCTAGAGCTTTCATATCATCAAACAAGAAAAACACTTCTTTAATCTCTTCATTTGTAATCTGACTCCAATAGGTTTCTTCTATCTTCCGAATTAGAAGTATCCACATTATCTCCCAACAGCTGAATAAAGAACCATGTAGCTTCCTCCTTAATAGCAACATCTCCCTTAATGACCATTCCATTTCCCCCCTTAAGATTAATGATTTTTTTCCTGTTTCTTCTACTAGTCATAGTTTTAAAGAAGAAAGCAGTGTTTTGATCTCCTTCCTTGAGCCACAAAACCCTTGATTTTTGTTGGAAAAAAACTTCTTCATTTCTTGCAGCTACTGAGTAATTTGCTAATAGCTGTTTCTCCACAACCTTTAGTGCCGGATCTGATGGATTGGTGTCAAGCCTTCTTTGGTAATTCTCAAGGGCAACCCTTTTCTCTTTCACCTTCATAGACATATCCCCTAACTCCTTACTCTTGTCCTTTAGTATGGTTTTGAGTTTCTTTATCTTGCAGGACACTTTAAATTGAAAGGACCCCTGAATATCCTTATTCCAAATAGCTGCAACAGTTGGTAAGAAGTCTTCGCGATCAACAAGGTAGTTGAAGAATTTAAACGGGCACTTTCTTCTCCTATTAGCTTCTCCCATCTTGATTAACACAGGACTATGGTCTGATATGCCTGCTGGTAGAAATTCAATCCCCGAGTGCTCAAATTGTTGGGTCAATTTTTCATTTACAAAGACTCTGTTGAGTTTCCTGGCAATGCAGGCTTCCCCTTCTCTTTTGTTCCTCCATGTAAAGAATATATCAGAGTACCTTAATTCCATCAGTTGAGCCCCTTGTATACAATCTTCAAAATCCTCCATAGCTTGAGGTCATCTATTGTAGCCACCCTAGCTCTCTTGGGTGTTTTTAATGGCATTGAAATCACCTAGGAGAATCCAAGGGAGAGAGCTAAATGTGGCAGACTGTGAAACTAAATTCCTCCTTTCATAATCCTCATTTGCCCTATACACAAAAGAAGCAAAAATTTTGGTCCTACTATGAATGTGCAAAACACTATAGTGTATCACTTGTTTTGTTTCAGAGATCTTGTTAACCTCTAGGGTATTGGGATTCCATCCCACCAAAATTCTCCCCAAATAGTGACTGTAAAAATTATCAACGGACTTCCAATGCCTAAAAACATTCCTTCTGACAATGTCTCTATTAACACCTCTAACTTTAGTCTCAATAATGCTCACAAGGTCCACATGTTTTTCAACAATTAATTTCCTAACTTCCTCTTGCTTAGAAGGTTTATTCAAGCCCCTAATATTCCAAGCAGCAAAATTAAACATCTTGGGGGTTATCTTTTGAGTATAAGATGCTCAGACATCTTTAGCAGCCTTGGAGTAGGGCTTTTCTTCTTCACCTTCTTTTTCTTGTTACCATTGTGGGGTGGTTTTGGTTCTTTAGGTTTTCCTCCTAAGTTGTCTAACTGGGTATTGAGTTCCACAACAAGTTGACTTCCCTCAATTTCCAGATTACTAAACCGATTTGAAGCATGAACAATTTATGGATTTGACACAATATGATGGCAGTCAGTGATGACTATAGAAGTTACCTGAGNAAGTTGTCTAACTGGGTATTGAGTTCCACAACAAGTTGACTTCCCTCAATTTCCAGATTACTAAACCTATTTGAAGCATGAACAGTTTATGGATTTGACACAATATGATGGCAGTCAGTGATGACTATAGAAGTTACCTGAGTATCCTCTTGAATGGTCTGCTTTGGCAACTCACTTTGAGCTTGGTCTTGGCCATTGTAGCTACATTTTGGATCATCAGAATATTCCTTGGTAGCCAATTCCACATCATCGGTCACTATAGCCTTGCCCTTCTCATTTATGCCATTTGTAACCTTCTGTGCAGATTGTTTAGGCTTCCATATTCCATTACCTGCCAATCTTGGGCAAGTAGCATCACTATGCCCAAACACTTTGCAAACATTGCACACCTTAGGCTTCCATTNGGTCACTATAGCCTTGCCCTTCTCATTTATGTCATTTGTAACCTTCTGTGCAGATTGTTTAGGCTTCCATATTCCATTACCTGTCAATCTTGGGCAAGTAGCATCACTATGCCCAAACACTTTGCAAACATTGCACACCTTAGGCTTCCATTAGTAGTCAACTTTGATTTCCGTAATTAACTCCTTATCATCAACATCCATTTTCAGGTCAAAGGAGAGGAGTCTTAGCATCCACCTCAACACATATCCTTGCAAAACTCAATCTTTGCAGAGATGGGTTTCCCAACTGCACTGGCTATATGGCTAAATCCGTCCTCATTCCAAAATTGTAATGGAACGTTGTAGAACTTCAACCAAACAGGAATGGAGGAATGGTCCTCCTTTGTAANTCAACGAGAGGAGTCTTAGCATCCACCTCAACACATATCCTTGCAAAACTCAATCTTTTCTTTGCAGCAGTTAAGGAATTTGCATAGATGGGTTTCCCAACTGCACTGGCTATATGGCTAAATCCGTCCTCATTCCAAAATTGTAATGGAACGTTGTAGAACTTCAACCAAACAGGAATGGAGGAATGGTCCTCCTTTGTAAGCAGTATATCAGGTTGCCAGCATTTCAATATAATTGGCCTACCTGCCTCAAACACTGCCGTTCTTGATTCCTCGTTCATAAATTTGAAAAAATAGAAACCTTTGTCATTTGCCAACACCTCAAGCAACCCCATCTTGTGTAAAAGAAGTTTTATGTCTCTTTGTTTAGGAGTTATATTCTACCATTATTTCGAACTTNAAGAAGCCAGGGCCCTGCCTCAAACACCGCCGTTCTTGATTCCTCATTCATAAATTTGAAAAAATAGAAACCTTTGTCATTTGCCAACACCTCAAGCAACCCCATCTTGTGTAAAAGAAGTTTTATGTCTCTTTGTTTAGGAGTTATATTCTACCATTATTTCGAACTTCTTTCATGTTTTATGTAAGTGTGATTCGTTTAGAGTTCNCTCAAACACTGCCGTTCTTGATTCCTCGTTCATAAATTTGAAAAAATAGAAACCTTTGTCATTTGCCAACACCTCAAGCAACCCCATCTTGTGTAAAAGAAGTTTTATGTCTCTTTGTTTAGGAGTTATATTCTACCATTATTTCGAACTTCTTTCATGTTTTATGTAAGTGTGATTCGTTTAGAGTTCACAACACTAGTGATCCACCGTGCCATAAAAAACAACTATATCCTCCATCAATAAGAGGAGATTCAATTATTTCATTAATAATAATTTTTCTTTTACCTCTAAATAGGCAACTTAATTTATACATTCAATATAAGGATAAAACTTGTAAAAAACTTAATCAAAACTTCAAACTGATGATGATAGTACTTTTTAAATACTGCAAAAATTAAATACATAAAATTGATTAATTTGAAAATAAATTGGCAATCAAAATATCATTAGCTTATTGAAACATTTTATTTCCAATTCTTTTTTAATAAGTTAATTCAAAGTTAATAAATCACCAATATTTTAGTTATAAGGGATAAAGTAAGAAATAAAGTGATTATTTACTTAGTATATCATCGTTGAAAAAGTAGCTTTAGTAGTAAATTTTCCTAGTTTCTATGATTCTGAACTCTGAACTAATAGCCCATATATTGCTTAGGTTCAAGTTTAAGGATTCAAGTCTCAATCACTGTCACAAAAAGGAAGAATTAAATACCAGAAAGGACTTGTTCAAAAAAATATATATATATATATATATACCAGAAAAGCCAAATGGAGAATTCAACTTCAATATTCTAATTCTTCTATTTTTTTTGTTTTTTGGTTGTCTTCGTTTTTATTATATTGATTGTTGTCTTGTTCTTATCTGACTGCTATATTTCAATTCTGCTTTGCTTTGACAAATTCCCCACACAAATTCAACATTTATTTTAATGGTCAGGGTATCCGGACCAATTTATGTACACATCAACTAATTCTTTTTTCGATTCAATCAAAGGTAGGTCATCCATGTCGGAATTAAGGAATTTATGAGAGATAAATCTCTTATGGCCTAACTTTAAAAAATTGTCATAATTCGAATTCAATACGTTTAAATTTACCTCTATTACGTCCTTATTACAAATTTAGCTATCTTAGTGTTAGGTCATATGTATTTATCCACACGTATATGTGTGTGTGTCACTTCCAAACTATTGGATTCTCAGAGAAATTTGCCTATCAATTTGAATCCGACCTATGCATCCCATACCAACCGACTCTATATATTTGTTCAGTAACCATTGCTTCAATTTTAACTTTGTTATTCGCATGTTTTGTTACCGAACATCTTCCTTCTTTATCTCTCCTTCTGTTCTATACATACAGCTTAAGCACTTCTTTCTAATTCAGACTTGACTTGTGTGCTTAAAAAGCATGAGTACCAGGGCGAAGAAAGAAAGCAAAATCACCCGGTGCATGAAGGCACCCATTAGGGTTCTGATCAGGGCCAGAGACTTCTATATCCGAAGCCTGTCGGGGTGCGCTGGACGGGTCAGCTACGGCACCGTTATCGGAGGCCCGGCCCCAATAGTCAACAGTACTTTGCCAAAGAGTTTCAGCGTCCACTCAACAAGTAGCAACGATGAAGACTTTAGGGAGCTTATGAGGATTGCTTCGACTAGGAGCCTGGGCAATAAGATCGAGTTGGAGCTTCGCCGAAGGCAATCGCCGATTGCCGGAGTGAACGCTGTCCCTCGCAGCCATAGCGCTGCTGTTGGAAGGATTGATGAAGACAAGCCTTGTGAGTTTGGAGAAGAGATTAATGTGAAGAAGACTAATGCGTATCCAAGAAGCAGGAGCTATGCTGTTTCAAAAACAACTGGGATGCTACAAGTCAAATGATGGGAAATGAAGGGCAGCTCCCTCTCTCTCTCTCGTTCCTTGTATCATTTGCAAGTGATGTTTGAGCTGCGATGGGGTTGTTTTCATATATACTAATTTGCAAACATGTCAAATCATCCACCAGTTTCATATGATTTACGTAGATCTGTTCGTATAAATGTTTGACGCAGAAAAGACAGTATGAATCCAAGGTTTTGTTGTGGGAGCTCATTAATTAGCTGAAACGGAAAGGGGTTAGCTATATTACTGTTGGAACAAAACCAAAATGGGTTAATCTAGTTAGCAATCTGATCTTGCATTTTGTATGTTTAGTGTTTGTGTTGTTGTAAAAGAAAATACGGCTCTTGATGTGGAAAAAAACACAATTCATTAGGCAAGGGAGCGAGGAATTTTTCACAATGAAGATCGATCATCACCAATACTCGCAAATAAATAATTAGGAGGCTTGTGAACAGTCAGATTTGAATAGGGTTTCATTTGACCCAAAATTTGATTTGAAAACTAGATATGAATCAACAAACTTATTTTTTATAGTTCGCGTCCAAATCTTTAAAAATATAAAAATTGAGCTGATCCAAATAATTAAACAAGAGCAAAATGACATTAGCTTAAGAGAAAAAAAAATTGAGTTTAGTTGGATTGTTTGTTTTCTTCTTCTTTTTTTGACTTTAGTTCGTAATCTGTTCCTTAAGAGCAGGTATTGTAAAAGAAGAAGAAGATTTCTAAAGCCGTCAGGCTTCAGCAGAAGTTTCAATTTTTANCAGGTATTGTAAAAGAAGAAGAAGTAGAAGAAGATTTCTAAAGCCGTCAGGCTTCAGCAGAAGTTTCAATTTTTATCTGATCAAAATCNGTATTGTAAAAGAAGAAGAAGATTTCTAAAGCCGTCAGGCTTCAGCAGAAGTTTCAATTTTTATCTGATCAAAATCACTAGAATTTTACCAACTAAGAAACAGATTGGATTGAGTGATCTAAACAGTCTGACTTTACCAGCGATGATTAATTCTCCGATCTTTGACAAAGTCTTTAGGTAGTACTCATCATTGTTTTCGGAAGTTAAATAGCCAATTGATTGTGGAGCTATAGGTATTCATACATCACACATATATAACATCTGAGAAATGATATACAAACTTAATTTGGAGAGCTAAATTTGTTATATTTATTAAAATAATTGTGAGTTTTAATATTAAATAAAATTCAAATCTAATTGTGAGTTTAATGTTCCGTTTGGTACAATATAAAAGTGGGAGGACCGAAAGTTAAAAAAATAAATAAAATATCATGTTTGGTAAGGAAGGAAAGTAGAAAAGATGGAAAAGTGGATAGATTAATATTCCTTCCAACTCACCAAAATTAATCCTTCCAAAATCGAAAGGAAAGTGTATGAAAAGTTAATTATTTGTGTTGAGATGTATTTTTTTTATCTATATATCTTTTTATATATACATATATTATGTATATATTAGTTTCATATAAAAATACAATGATAAAATATGTATATATATATTAAAAAAAATTTAAATTAAAAAAAAATATTTCATCTTAAGGGTGGACATTTTCAATTCAATACGATGACACGACTCGAACTCGATANATTAAAAAAAATTTAAATTAAAAAAAATATTCCATCTTAAGGGTGAACATTTTTAATTCAATATAATAACACGACTCGAACTCGATACAAAAATAAATATGTCAACTCACAACTCGACATGACATAATTAGTTAAAAGAGTTAAGTTAGGTTTGACTAATATTCGACACAAACACGTAATGACTCCACGAATTTGACACGACACCACTTGATTGTCACCCTTAATCTTAGCCAACACAAAAAAAATAAAAATAGTCATTTTTATTTTTCATCCATACAACTAAACACAAAGGAAGGAAAGTGTATCCTTTCTATTTTCCATCCTTGAAGGATAAAAAATGTATCCCTCTTATTTTTCATATTTTCTATTTTTCATCATTCTTACCAAACGGAACATAAATATTAAATAAAATTCATCTTTAATGTAATAGTGTACAATTAATTTGATTTTAATTAGATTACGTACAAGTAACGTTTAGTGTAATTGCTAAGGCAACAATATATATTAGACAGGTTGAATCATGAATGGTAGGACTGTCAAATATGCTTTTTCATGAAGATTCCTCTGTGGTATTGATTATTTTAAGGATGTTGAGCAATCCGACAAGCAAACAACGTAAGTGATGCTGAAGCCGCCCACATGCTTCCTTCTGTGCTGCCTCAAGTCAATGGTGCTGTGTACACCTACGCAACTTATAATTATGAAAGTTCATTTGGATCGAAACCCATAACCTATGAATCACAAATCAATCACACACTATTTCTTTACCCCTCAATTAAATACATCATCATCATTTATCTCCATAAATTTATGGTTCCTCCCCAACCCCCAAGTTTCCAAAATTATTAGTTATAACTTTTAAAATTATGATAGTCCCCTCTCAAGTTTTCAAAATCATGCTTTAGACCTCTAAAATTATGCTTTTGATTCCAATTTACATAACTCTCTCAAACTTTCTAAAAAATATTTTATACCTTTAAACTGCGTTCTCAATTTTCTTTTATCCATTGACTTTTGATTTGAAGATTTTGTATCATTAGTTATTTCAATTCGTAATAAATATTTTGCATCATTGACTTTTTTGTATGATGTATTGTGCAATCTAGTAAAATCGATAATTAATGACTATAGTGATATTGGCCCATAACTTAATGAGACAAACTATAATTCACAGAGATCAATATAACATGTAATGTAAAAACTTGACGTTAATAATAGTTCATCGAACGACCCTCATTGAATAGACATTTCTGGTAAGAGTCATTAGTTAATTGGCCTCCCTCAAAAAAAAAAAAAATAAATAGCCGAACCAAAGTATCTTCATTCAAAAAACCCAAGAGCCAAGGTTCTTTATTTCAAAATCATTGGATACGCACTCCGTTGGTATAAGAGTCATGAAGTGTGTCGGTGTACGCAAAATCGTTAATGTAAGTCCATAAACATCCACTTCAAGAAAGACTTGAAAATTTTAAATAAATGACAGGGGTTAGAAAAACTCGATTTTATACTCATAACATCGTCTGAGTGAGAGGTGTCGGTGAGGACTCAGGCTAAAATGCATGAGTGAGTATCATCTCATATCATAGCATAACATGGTAAAATTTTTATCTAGAATTATATGTTCTTGTATGGAATGGATTGTAGTTGTTAAATGTTGCAGGTGAACATTGCACATACACTTAGGTTGGAGAGTAATTTTCGTAGAAAATATTCTACTGGGTATAGCTCACTCTATATGGGATCACATTTTAGGTGCGGGATATACCCCGGTAGACGACTTTCATTCGGGGGTCTCAAAGATGAAGAAAAATCGAATTGTGGCTTTTGAACCAAATTTTTGTAAAACTATTGTAAAATTATCATTTTGGACATATAATTATATAAAATTACTTGCAATGGAACTTGTATATATAAAGTTTTATTGTGAAAAACTATATTTTTATAAAACATTCACTAAGTTAGTTTTTGGACTATTTTAATAAAATTTTGCATGTTATTATATGAGTATGGATAAATGGACCCGGTGTGGTCAATGTTTACTAATAAATGGATCCGGTGTGATCAATGTTTACTTATAAATGGACTCTGTGTGATCAACGTTGTATATTGGACCTCGGATGGGTCATCTGATTATATAGTGCACAAGTTGTGTTTTGGATAGAGCTCCCCGTACAAAGGAGACTCTGTCCAAATTTTGTTAAATTAGGGATCCCGATAAATGGGGCATTATGTGTGATATCGAGTTACACGGTATTCATGAGTATTTTCGTGGGTTGATGGGTGATCAACGAGTTAATAAAGGACCTCTGATTTTTGAGGTGTTATAATTTAACTTGTCATTTAACTAATTTGAGTTTACTTGATTTATTAAGCCTGAGCTTGTCACTAATTATGCCGAATATTGTAGAAAAGGAAAAGGGCAATAACTAACCTTCCCACCGAGACTTCAATGAGTAAATATTGAATTAATTGGTTACATCCCGTTAATAATGTCATGCAGTGTAATCGACTAATTCAAAATTTAAAAAATGGATGATTGTCACATTACATGGATGGGTGATTATTGAAATTTGTGGGATTCAATTGTCTATTAATTTATTTTTGGATGATTACATTACATTATAGTGTTGACATAGTATAATTTTAAAATTGATTGCTTTCTCAACTTTAATTAACAAGTAAATATTTATTATAACGGTTATACTATGTTAACATTGTTATATGGTATGACCTAGAAAGCACGGATACGGATACGTGACACGGATACGATACGATACGAATATGACGATACGGCAAAACTTAAAAAAATAAGATACGGGTACGGCCAGGAGACGTCGTTATTATTATTTAACGACTTAGAAATTACAATTTTTTAATAATTCTTTAACATTAGTAAGTAAATTTAGAAATTTTTACCATGAAAAAGTTATAATATCATCTCATTATGATCTGTTCATAAAATGAGCATGACAAATTAAGGAATTATAATAACATTTAACTAGTTGGTTTTACAAGTATTTATTTTTAAAAGTATATTTTAAGTGATTCTTTTTTTTTATACCCTTTTAACATATAATAATAGATAATACTTAAAAAATACTCGTGTTTTTAAAATCATATGAAATTTTGTTGATGTTTTATATTGTATGTGAACTCTAAAGAAGGGTTATAGCTTAAAATTGAAAATTGTACATCTTACACCATGTTTAGAAGTATCCACATATTTTATTAATTATCAGATACGGATGATGCGTATCCGATACGTATCATCGAGTATCCGACGAGTATCGTATCAGATAC
The DNA here is from genome assembly GCA_963454935.2 of Ilex paraguariensis. Lineage (NCBI taxonomy): Eukaryota > Viridiplantae > Streptophyta > Magnoliopsida > Aquifoliales > Aquifoliaceae > Ilex > Ilex paraguariensis. The sequence continues at coordinate 305,145 of CAUOFW020002724.1, forward strand.
GGGCACGTCGACCTTGACGAAATATCCGTGCTTCATAGGGTATGACTGTTTAACGATAAGTAAATAAGTGAATAAAACAAATCTCACAATATTATTATATGGGGTGGGTATTATTTAGATGGAGTGTAGTTATTTAAACAAGTATGATTAACTTTGTCCACTCTGTAAGTTGTAATTGAATTGAATCACCACACTATATGGACAATGATTGCCGTTATAATGAATATTTGGCGATGTTGTTTAGAATTTTCACACATCATCTTTCTCTCTCGTCCTCCTTCCCCCCTTTTTTTATTTTTTTTTTATTTTTTATCAGCATCATACTATTTGAAAATTTGGATAAAAAATTATTGAAAATTGAGGTGATAAAATAATTATAAAAAGTTAGGATGGTAACACTACATTTAAAAAAAAAAAAAATTAGTGAATGATTTTTTTAAAAAAATTAAATGAGCAATAGCTAATTAGTTTGGTGGGTGAGTAATTACATGTTAAAATAAAATTAGTTAAAATTACGTGTGATAATTAAATAAATTAAAATTCAAAAAAAAATGGGATGAAAGGCTTTCCTGCCACCTCCCAAAAAAGAGAAATTTTGTGGTTTATTTTTATAATTTTTAAGGATCATTTACAATTTTCACAGGTCATTTTATAAGTTTTGAGGACCATTTATAATTTTGAGATTATTTGTAATTGATTATTAAATTTTTAAGATCAATCCAAAATGACCCACAAAAGTTATAATTTTGAATCATAAATTTTTTAACATGACTTTAAAATTTATAATTTTTTTAAATTGAAAACTAACTTAAAAACTTATATGTCAACCCACAAAAATTTATAAAATTTAATGGCACAGTACCAAAATTTTTTATTTCGTAGCCGTAGTCGACTCTCCCAAAAAAAACAATCAAAGCCCAAAAATAAGACTTTTTGCACTTTGTGCCTAGAAAGAAGTTTTTTATTTTGCACGATTAATTTTTTTATATTTTACCTTTAATGTATTAGAAAATATTGCAAAGTGGCCCTCTTATTATTTTTTTCATAAAAAATCAACTCATTTACGTTGACGAAAAAATTAAGAGAAAATTACTAAAAGGGTTATATGGTAACACATTTAGTATATTAAGGATGTTATATAAAAAATTTAATCTTTGTGTTTAAAGTGAAAAGTTTTAAATTTTTCAAAGTATAAAATATAATTTTAAACTGCTCGCCAGTGAATTTTAGGGGTGTCCATGGGCTGAGCCAGGTAGGCCCCCGAATATTTTTTAGACTAGACTTAGATTAGTATAGGCCCAAATTCTTATATGAGTAAATTATTAATTAGACTGGATCAGACTTCGGGTAAAAATAAATTATTCACAGTTAATCCGTCACTCATTAGGTGGGCCTTACAAGCAAACTTTTAGAGTCTAACTTTTTTTTATTTAAACGCATATATTGAGCATGATGCACTACATCTAATTTTTTTTGTTTTTTTTTAAAAGTAAATTATTGCCACTAAACTATCAACTTTCAACTTTCAAATTTGAAACTTTGAATGCCATGGACCGAGTAGGTGAGCTCTTAGATCGGGTTTTTCGAGTAGACTCTTGGGTCGGATTTTGCATCGAATAATGGTTTTGAAGGTAAATTCAAGTCTTTTGTTAAAGAATATTGGGCTTGAATTTGAGGCAATAACGGGACTGTGGGTCAACCCGGGGCTTGGACACCCCTAGTGAATTCCGACTTCCAAGGAGAGACATTTGAGAAATTGGATTTGAATTTTTCTCATCCGATATGCAGAGGAAAGAGAAACAACGAAAGTTCCATGAGGCCCTCGTTAGCATTCTTTATCCTCCACCACCATCACCCCCTCATCAAGTGATCTCTCTCTCTCAACTCTCTTTTGCTTTCTGATCTCGACTTTATTGGTGGACTATTCTAATTTGATGAACCGACACAGGAAGAAGATGACGAAGAACAACCAAATACATCGAGGGACGGTTTAAATTTGGATCGTATCCCAGGTTTCTGTTAGAGTACTACTTAATAAATAAACTTGTATGAATCAAATATGGTTATGAATATTTGTTTTTTAAATGGAACAAATTAACAACACATTATTTGGGGATAAAATGCAGATGAATTGGAAGAGGAGAAGTGCTCATCGCCATCAAGTGATAATGAGGGTGGATTTGGGCTTCAGAAGCTAACAAGGGCTCAGAGGAAGAGGCTTCGCAAGAAGAAGCTCAAGGAAGCCGATTCTTGTCGGAAAAAAAGGAAAATTATCGGACCATTGTTACCCACATCGAGCGATGGCGGTGATGTCGTATGTTGTGCGATTCTAAAAAATGAACCTCAAGCTGTTCGACAAAATGCGGGGCAGGAACTGGATACGAGAATTGACAAGCCAGGTATAGTTTTATGCAAAGCTTATGATTGTAGTAAGTTGAATGTGTTTTAGTGAACTTTTTCCGTCCGAACATGATAGCATGGTAGCCTAGTTGGCTTTTCAGTAGAGGGTGAAAAGGCTCACCCTCTCCTGGTGGGTCATGGGTTTGAACTCGCTTGCGATAGTATTGTCTATTAGAGGGGTTGAATGACCAGCTTGCCCTCCGTGGTGATGTAGTGTCGACCCCGACCACCTTTTTTCACGAGCAAAAAAAAAAGAGATTAACACGAGGGATACTAAAGTTGCAACAGTTTTTTAGTTGATGTAATCCAAGCTACCAATTAGGAAATGCTGGAGCCTGGAGGTAACATAAATGTCTGGTAAGTTACATCCTGCTTTTGGATGTATAAGAAAAAGAAAGCTTCCGAACAGCAAGAAACAGAACCATTAAAGCTTTGAATTGGACCGTGAGCTAGTATGCTTCTGCTGTTATTTTTTCTGTTGTGAGATCCTAACAATTAGGTGAACTTGTGATTATCTAGGTGAGGCAGCTGCTTGTGCTAACGAGAACAAGCTAAAGCAGAGGAGAATGACTAAGAAGCTAGCGAAAGAAAGGTTGAAGTTGTCAGTTGTGAAGAAGAACCATCAAGGTGAGGACCCTAGTGCCCAAAATGAAAGCTCGATTTGACTCCAGAGAATTTTGAGGGTGTTACCGCTTGAGATAGTAGTGAAATTGTCATGGGGAGATCAGATGAAGGTCGAGTTCTCAAAGATACGGTCACTGTGGGTGTGGGTACTGATTAGGATTTTACACTATGGAGCAGGATGAGCTTGCTGCTAATATGTTCTGTATGGTTCTCATTTTTTTTATTTGTTTGTCTGCATGTTTTTCTCCAGAATCTCAACTGATGATGGTTTGGCCAGTAGGTATAAATTAATAGCTTTAGAAAGATGGGGCCAAACTGTTGATGTTCCTGACACAGTTAAGAATAAGCTACTGATAAAAATTATTGTTAACAATGTTTGTCATGTTTGTAGTCCTTGATTGCTCCAAGGTACATGCTTTCCATTCAGTATCATAAACAGATGCTGTACACAATTATAGAAAAGATGCTCTCTTTTTTTTGGTCCAGTGGAAATCCAAAGCAAGAGTCAATAGAGATCTAATTTCATCCCCCCTCCCAACCCCCCAGAGGTAGCTAATGCAACAAAACCCTCTGCCCGTTGAACTACTGTGTTGGCTAAACCATGGGCACACTGATTTCCTTCCCTGAGAATGTGCTCAATCCTTGCAGTCGTAAAGTTGCTTGCAGTTCTCCAAAAGATGCTCTCGTGTTGCTGAACTCTCTAGTATTTTTATCAATAAATTCTTTGCATGATTTTACCTGCTAGTTACACCAAATGATGGCGTTCTTGTGTTTGGATTACCTTCTTGTGTATTATCATTAATGCAGATCATATGGGAAGGTTTTTCCTCATGGAATTTCATGATGATTTTCTTTCGCTGGTGAGTAGCTGATTATCAGGACATTGATACAGCCGAAGTTGCTGCCGCCAAGAATTGCGTCGCATCACTTTCTAATGGTTGCTGCAGCTCTGGTTGAGAATCAACATTAGGACATAGCAGAAGTATCCGAAGCTTCTGATTCTCAGGACATTGATATAGCAGAAGCTTCAGTTAAAGTAGCATAAAGTTATCTGATTTGGACTGTTCTAATTAGGCCAAATGATATTTTTCTTCGAGTATCATTAATTACACGACATTTTGAAGACGGATTAAGGCTTTTTAGGGAGATGAAGAATTTTATGGGAAATTTACCTTGGTGAAATCCGCTCGTTAAAGGTCTGTAATTGCTAGGTTGTTCAGCATGCTCCCAAAAAAGTTTATAAGTACATCTCCAACCTTTATTACTTGGAGAATAAGATAGTGTTGTAAAAGTAGAGATAACAATTGGTTGTTTATTACGAGGGAATGTCTCTTGTATTTATTTTTACAAGTGAGATGATTCTCACGTCATTATTATATAGTCTTCAAGTTTGTTAGAATTTTATTGATTGAATATTGGGCTGTTAGAGACTATATTTTTTAGGTATGACATGACCTTTTAGAATACGATGAGGTGACATTGTGATCAATTTTTAAGTTTAGATATTCTATGATCTTTCATATTTATGAAAGGTCATGCTATGGTGTCGTTCAACTTATGATAACATCTTATATTTTTAGTCAATTCTTGAATAAATAAGTTCAATCTAAACGCGTAACTTGAGTTAAAAATATTAATTCTCTTCTTGATGTAACATAAACGAGCTAAATACCTGTAGTTTGACACATTTACTTGAGGGAGGTCGAGTGAGAGACCATGTCCATCGACTCTTTCTACGAGTCAATTGTAAAAATATCCTTCTACTTGCTCCTAATATCATTTTAAGATATCACCATATGCAAAGAAAGAACAAAAAATGCACCACCACCTTTTTCACAATTATGACTAGTTGTGAGAATCTACAAATAAATACCATATTTATATTAAACCTGCTGCCATAGTCCTGGAAAAAAAAAACATAGGACGGTGGACCCCTCCCTCAAACCCTAAACCCTTTTTGTTCTTCCTATAGACTATTCTTTCTCCTTCTCTCTGTTTTCAGTTGTGCAACCACCGCCACCAGTTGCAGCCATGGCGGAGCTCAAACTCTCAGAGATGCGGGACCTAACTAGAATAGAACGCATCGGTGCACATTCCCACATCCGCGGCCTTGGTCTTGACTCTACCCTCGAACCCCGCTCCGTCTCCGAAGGCATGGTGGGCCAGACCTCCGCCCGGAAGGCCGCCGGCGTCATCGTCCAAATGATCAAAGAAGGTAAAATCGCCGGCCGAGCCATCCTACTAGCTGGCCAGCCCGGCACCGGCAAGACCGCTATTGCCATGGGCATGGCCAAATCCCTAGGGCAAGAAACCCCATTCGCAATGCTCGCGGGGAGCGAACTCTTCTCTCTGGAAATGTCGAAAACCGAAGCCCTAATGCAGGCTTTTCGTAAAGCAATTGGAGTTCGAATCAAAGAAGAGAACGAAGTGATCGAAGGGGAAGTTGTTGAAATCCAAATTGATCGTCCTGCTGTGGCTGGTGCAGCTTCAAAGACCGGGAGATTGAATTTGAAGACGACGGAGATGGAGACGGTGTACGATTTGGGGGCGAAGATGATTGAGGCATTGGGGAAACAAAAAGTTCAGAGTGGGGATGTGATTGCCATTGATAAGGCCTCCGGGAAAATCACGAAGCTTGGGAGGTCGTTTTCGCGATCAAGGGATTATGATGCAATGGGGCCACAGACAAAGTTTGTTCAGTGTCCTGACGGGGAGTTGCAGAAGCGGAAAGAGGTCGTGCATTTCGTTACGCTTCATGAGATTGATGTTATCAACAGCAGGTATTGATTTCTAGGATTTACCGATGTTGATGCAAGTGTAAGTTAGTGAATTTGGATTGAATACTGTTGCATAATGCTCTTTGTATGCCTAATTATGGGAAATTTATTTTCTTTTTTTAAGTCATAAATCTGATAGCATAATTCATTTGTCTTCCTGTACGTATTTGGCTTCTTAGAGAGTCTATGGAATTGGCCCCATAATTCTGTGGTAGGATGGCAATATGATACTTAATTTGGTCTCTTACTTACCAACCATCCTCAAATATCTCCCAGTACTAAGGATTCATACTTAGTCCCTCAAACTCCCCATCATGAGTAAATCCTCAACACAACTATGATACCACCATAAACAGGTCTCTGTATCTCTCTANGTCCTCAAATATCTCCCAGTACTAAGGATTCATACTTAGTCCCTCAAACTCCCCATCAGGAGTAAATCCTCAACACAACTATGATACCACCATAAACAGGTCTCTGTATCTCTCTATTCCTAATTTCCCTCTTTTCTCAACGTCTGGAGAAATATTAAAAAATTAAGTCGGGTTTCTTATATCATTTATTCAGTTCATCATCCTATTGTTTGAATGTTCTGTTTAGACTAATTTCGCACAGGCATTGTGTGTGTCATATTCTAGTTAAGATGAATCCTTTTGGGTATTCATAGCAAACCATTATCTTTGTTTTTCATCAGTTTCCAATTCATCACCTTGCTTATGTCTGGAACCACCATCCTTGCTGTCACTTAACCTATTCCAGTTTCATTGTGTTTTCCTAATAATTATTCTCCGCTTTTGTATCATTTGCTTTAACAATTTCAATTTCTGTCTTCTTGTGTTACGTGTTTATGAATATGGATAATATGAACTTTTTTAGGCTTAAATTTTATTTTGCTAACTTATGGACCAACATCTCTTACATTGCTGCTGTTGCTGCATATACAATTTTTATTGTTGATCTCATGTTGATATCAACATCAGAACGCAGGGATTTCTGGCTCTCTTCACTGGTGATACTGGTGAAATCCGAGCTGAAGTTAGGGAACAAATTGACACAAAGGTTGCAGAGTGGAGGGAGGAAGGGAAAGCAGAGATTGTGCCAGGCGTCCTCTTCATTGATGAAGTCCACATGCTTGATATCGAGTGTTTTTCATTTCTAAACCGTGCTTTAGAAAATGATATGGCACCAATACTAGTTGTTGCTACCAACAGAGGGATCACTACAATCAGAGGCACAAACTACAAATCTCCTCATGGCATTCCAATTGATTTTCTTGATCGCTTGCTCATAATATCTACACAGCCATACACAGAAGAAGATATTCGTAGAATTCTTGACATTAGATGCCAAGAGGAAGATGTGCAAATGTCTGAAGATGCAAAGATTTTATTAACAAGAATCGGAGTAGACACATCCCTGAGATATGCCATCCACCTCATCACATCTGCTGCACTGGCTTGCCAGAAGAGGAAGGGGAAGCTTGTGGAAATGGAGGACATTAGTCATGTTTACGAGTTGTTTTGGGATGTGAAGAGATCAACACAGTACTTGATGGAATATCAGGGCCAGTACATGTTCAATGAAGTGCCAACAGGAGAGGGGGATTATCACACCAATGCCATGATTTCATGAGCAAGTTCTTTGCCGTGGAATCTGTAATTTGTGACTCTTTGCTGTTCTGCTGCTGCTGCTTTTTAATTCGCGCCGCACTCATATATTCAAAAGTCTTATTCACATTGTAATGATTAATGTTTATGTGATAGTTTGGATGAACAGATTTTGAGTAGATTTGCATACATGTTTGATATGCTATAAATTTGCCTTTTTTTTTCGTTGCCATTAGCTTCCAGTCAGCATAATAATTGTCAAATGATGAAGATGGCAAACATGGCTTTCTGTTACCATGTGAAAATGGCCCAAACGAAGCGTAGTGTGAAAGAAACTTACGAAATATCATTGAAGTCAGTATTATCTACTTGCTGGAAACCCAGATTTTACCATCCATTTGTTAACCTAGCAACTTTTTCCAGCTTCTATAACTTCTAATGAGAGTCACACTCAACCAAATGCTTAGTAATACTTCTTCAAAACAAGTANTAAGTCAGTATTATCTACTTGCTGGAAACCCAGATTTTACCATCCATTTGTTAACCTAGCAACTTTTTCCAGCTTCTATACCTTCTAATGAGAGTCACACTCAACCAAATGCTTAGTAATACTTCTTCAAAACAAGTATAAAATGTACCAAAATCTCGGGTTCGAAATGGGTTTCTCGGAGATGTCTCAGTTCAAGACCTCACAGGCCCTGGCAAACACTAAAGAGTACTGCTGCTNTATAAAATGTACCAAAATCTCGGGTTCGAAATGGGTTTCTCGGAGATGTCTCAGTTCAAGACCTCACAGGCCCTGGCAAACACTAAAGAGTACTGCTGCTTTCTGAAAGAGAAGTTACCTTCTTTTTCCATAGCAATGCTTGTAGTTCTTTTTGTGGGTGGTGTTCTTTGGTCATCTACCTATACCGACTCTAGTTTTTCTGATTTATTCATGACAAGGCCGAAGCCCACACTGGCCACAGAAAGCTCCAAGAGTCCATGATTTCTCCATGGATGCACAGGGTTTTAACCTGCGCGATGACCCAACTAACAGAACTTTCTACAACAACCCAATGCTCAGTTATTCGTTATATAGGCCCATCAAAAACTGGGACGAAAAGAGAAGAGAGTGGCTAAAGCATCATTCATCCTTTGCCCCCGGTGCAAAAGACAGAATATTCATGGTGACAGGATCACAACCGTCAATTTGCAAGAACCCAATCGGTGATCATCTCCTGTTGAGGCTTTTCAAGAATAAGGTTGACTATTGTAGAATCCACGGCTACGATATCTTTTACAACAGTGCCTTCCTACACCCAAAAATGGTCTCTTATTGGGCCAAATTACCCTTAATCCGGGCCACAATGCTGGCCCACCCAGTGGCAGAGTGGATGTGGTGGGTCGACTCGGATGCCGTTTTCACCGACATGAGTTCAAGCTGCCATTAGAGAAGTACAAAAACTACAACCTCGTAGTGGACGGTTGGTCCAGCATGATCTACGAGAGCCGTAGTTGGGTCGGGCTCAATGCTGGGGTCATACTCATCCGAACCTGTAAGTGGCCCATGGCCTTGATGAAAGAATGGGCCAATATGGGCCTAATAAGCCCAAATTACGAAGAGTGGGCCCACATCTTATCATCAACCCTCAAACTCAAAGCAACCCAAGTATCCGACGATCAATCGGCTCTGATTTACTTGTTATTAACACAGAAACANAAAGCAACCCAAGTATCCGACGATCAATCGGCTCTGATTTACTTGTTATTAACACGGAAACACAAATGGGGTGACAAAATTTATATAGAGAATTGAGTACTGCTTCCAAGGGTACTGGTTGGGCTCGGTGAAAACTTTTGATGACGTCACACGCAGGAACAGAGAAGGGAATGCGCAGGTTAAGGTGGAGACACGCTGAGAAGGTGAGCGAGAGCTATGGTGCGCTGAGGGAGCAGTACCTCAAACAGGAGGGATATGGTAAGGATACGGGGAGACGGCCGTTTATAACGCATTTTACGGGGTGTCAGCCGTGTAGTGGGGACCACAATCCAATGTACGGTGGTAATTCTTGTTGGAGAGGAATGGAGAGGGCGTTGAATTTCGCGGATTATCAAGTGCTTCGGAACTATGGTTTCGTGCACCCTGATTTACTTGATTCTGCCTTTGTCTTGCCCCTGCCGTTTGACTCTGTGGGACTGTGATGTGTGATGTGTGATGTGTGATGTGTGATGTGTGATGTGTGATGTGTGATGTGCAGGGCAGATTAAAGTTAGGATTAGGAGTGGGATAAGTTAGAAATCTATTTTCAGCCTTAACACTTACAAGGATGCATGATCAAAAAAACGGGCTTCTAATCCATTTGTTTAATCCTCACTTTAGAATCACAAGGTTTTAAGGAATAACTGCATGCATTGCCATTACATAATCATAACAATATGGATATGATATCAATATGAATAAAGAATGAACCCGTGTCCAAGCTAAGTGGATGAGAAGTTAGGTAGCTATTTTTAACAGTATCTACCACGTCTGACCCAACAATCAATGAGACTGGGTTACCTTGCATGAATGTTTCTTCTGGACTCTTGCACATGCCAATTCCCCATTTCAAGTCACAAATACTGTGTAGGAGGGGATGGATGGGTGGAATCCTAACGTTTAAGGGTTTTGTTCCTCCCAAAAAGAAAACACCACCATTTGAGTCAAAGTAACAAATATATGCCATGCTTTTACTAATGACAATTGACAATTCAATAGGGATTTAATGTGAAGATTTAATTAGTGATCTAATTCATTATAATTATTGAATTAATTGTTACGTTCAGTGTTAAATAAAACTCAATTTTAATCCATTATAACGGATTGAGTCCTCAAATGAGTCAAATAACATTTTCCTTGAGTAATATACAAAAAAATGCCTACACCAGGGAAAAAAATATTCATTACAAAGCTGATATCACATCGACATAATCATGTGATATCATCAATTAATAATGTGTAAATAAATAAGAAAATGTATATCACACAAATCAATAGCTAACTGTTCATATAAACTAATAATTATCCATTTTTCTTGCATGTAAATCAAATAACTATTCAAAGAGAGTTCAATTTACCCATTTATAATTACATTATTAGTTAATGATATTAGACACTCCTAGAGTTGAGCCCACGGGGAAGCGAGTGAAGAAGAGGAAAAGCAAAAGGGAAGGAAAGGGCGAAAAAAAAACAAAGCATAGCCGAGGACTAGGTCAATAAAGAAGGCTATAATACAAGGACCAAATTAACATAAGTTATACGGCCTTAATCCGTCTCTTAAATGCCCTTGAAATGAATGTCATGCACTCCTTGTAAATTTGGTCTATCTTTTAGTAAAATTTTGTTGATAGGCATGGATGAATGATTATAGCAAGTATAATTGTGCGTGCTAGATCTTGCACAATATAAAAACGAGAACAGATCTCTCCCTTGGTGAACTCGAGTGAGTCAGTTGAATGGTCAACCACGCTGCTTGGAACAGCCTGTGAGATTCAGTGGTAACCTGGAACGGTAATGGGAGACCCTCGCGGATCAAAGGAACAATCCAGTAAGGCTGAAAAAAGGTTCCTGGAACAAAGAAGAACAAGTTAGAAGGGCGCCAGAGTATTTTTCGGCGTATCCCCTCCGACGATCAAGTCAGTTTTTGAGAGAGAGGAAGAAGAAAACACTGAGTATAATTTGTAGCAAAAGTTTCACCTCCTGTTTTTGCCTTTAGTGAGGAGTATTTATACCTCAAATACTCATTATTGTTGTTAGTGTGGTCAGTAGATGATCATTAGATACATGCAACGTGCGCACTGATTCCTATAAGGAATGTCTTCTCTCTTAACTGTTCAGGACCCCGAATAATCAAGTCTGTGTCATCGGTCTGCCGACGGTTCAATGAGCTCCTCTCGGGGAGGATGCAATAAATGCCCAACCTTAGAGACATTTATTGCCTTTCACTTCTGAGCCTTACCGCATTGAATGCAGTCTCATCAAGGAAATGGTGTAATTAAATGCTTGTTTTCCCAAGTCACGTGTCAGCAAGGTCATGCAGTCTTTCTGTCTCTGATGTGACACAATATGCCACGCGTCCATTCCTCATTGGCTGTGACCCCTGCCTTCCTGTGTCTTTCGACACCAATTGTATAAGACGAGATTATGATAGCTAACCTAGCCTAGCCTAGGCTAGTGACCAGTGCATCAATAACCTTTGCTGGAGCAGAGAACTTCATCATGGATGAGAGTGGGTACATCTCGGTACCGAGGAAGATGTACATCTCGGAACCGAGAGGGGGAGGCCTAGCGACCGATGTACCATATCAGACCGAGGGTACATGTCGGTTCATAAAAACGTACTGGATGCCACTCGATCCCATGATAAGTACCTCGGGGTAGAGGGGACTTGTAACCCGATGGATACGTGATCTCGATAACAAGGATCAGTGACACCGAGGACACGTGTCTTCATCTTGGAGTATTCTGAAAATGTCCCATCAACTGCCCCCCAGCCTTCGATCTTCTGACACCGAGGACACGCGTTGTAAGGAGACGAAGGGTTTTGCAACAACCCCAACTGCTTCATCATTGTCCCTAGCCATTTTCCCTGCTTAGGATGTCGTGTGCATTAAATGCGCCGTTTCGTGCTTTGCGCCCAATGATGGGATAGGTGCTATATATAAAGGGGCTTTCTCTCTTCTTTTCTCATTTCATCGTTCTGAACTTTTCTTCACAGAGAGCCCTTGCCTGTATCTTAGCCAGAGACCTCTTTCCTTCCGTTTGTCAACTGCCCAACCTTTTCACTGAAGCTTTAAAGCCAGCAGACTCATCCTTGCTTCGGAACATTCTTGGAAGGAGTTGATTCAAATTTTCCAGAAAAAAACCTCTTTTTACACTCTGATGAGTCCCAGTATCTTCCCTTTCTTTGCCCTTCTGTCTCTTTTGGTTTTTCGATCACCGGAGGTGTTTTCTGGTTGCCCTTCAGCGATCAATTCCAGGGAAGTCTTCTTGGGGATCTTCGTGAAAAAGACCCCCTCTATTTTTTATCACTTTTTGAAGATGCCTTGTCGTCGCCCTGCCTCCCAGAACCCTCAGGCCAGTACTTTGAGGCCTGGGAAGTACAAAGGAAAATGTGGTGAACAAATTAATGGATTTAGGGTTAAGTACAGCATTCCCCCGAATGTAGACATAGAGGATTATGACCTGGCTGTGCATCCTCGTACTCTCAGTACCGAGGACGCAATGCCTTTCTTTATCAAAGCCATCATAGAAGGTGGGATTAGGTTCCCTTTACCCCTTCTGCTTCTCCAGTTCCTCTCTCATTTTTGTCTCTTTCCCGGACAGTGTTGTCTTAATGTCTTTAGGATAATTATGGAGGTCCTAGAGCTCAATAGGCGTCTTGGGGTAAATGTCGGGTTGAACGATATCCTTTTTTGTTATTCCCTCTTGAGAGTTACGCCTCAACAACACTTGTACCTCAAAGCCAGGGACCCATCTATGTACCTCGTAACTCACCTTCCTGACTCGGACAAGGGGTACAAGAATGACCTACTTATTTTCAGGGGATCTTGGCAGAGAGGTGTCGGTCCCGAGTATGACGGCTTGTTATGCCCTTTGGAATAAAGAACGTCAAGTACGCTGGTTCCTTTGAGTCTATTACTTTTTGAGATTTTCTACGTGCTCATGACCCATTCCTCTTTTTGCTTGTGCAGATATCTCCCCTCGGGAAACAGCTCCTCCACCTCGGTCGTTGGTGAACTTTGCGGACCTAGTCACCGTTTGGAGATTCACTGGTGACGATGGGCTCGGCTGGGCTGCCCACATCCTCCTGAATTATACTCCCGAATATAAGAAGTTTTCACAACTTCCCCAGCCTTTTGNGCGGACCTAGTCACCGTTTGGAGATTCACTGGTGATGACGGGCTCGGCCGGGCTGCCCACATCCTCCTGAATTATACTCCCGGATATAAGAAGTTTTCACAACTTCCTCAGCCTTTCGATCTTCTGCGGTGGTTTGAACTCTTCGATCAGGCGGTGAGGCAAGAGGTTGAGGAGAACTTGGAAGAAGACCCTGACCGGGCCTCGGAGGTAGAAGTAGAGGGTGAAGTTGAAGAGCTGGGGGTCAGAGAGGACTTGGTTCCTTCGTACGCCGAGGTGGGGACTTCGGGCAGAGACTCGTGGCCGGACTTCCAAATCCTACAATCTCTCGACGCCGAAGACGCCTTCCAGGTAGCCATGTCCAACACACCCCGCATTGATCTAGGGTTCCTCAGGCAAAGGCAAGCCCTCGCTGCTGGGAGGGGATGAGGATCTACCGGTGGGGCCCCATCTGCAGGGACCAGCGCCACCCCGTCCTCACGAATCGTCAGCCGGGGTCAAGTGTGTGACCGGGATCCTCAGGTAGAGGAGGAAAGGAGGATCAAACATAGGCACGACGGCCTTGGCAGGGGATCCAGGGCCCCCTCCGCTCAGCAACAAAGTGGGGGAGGCCGTGGGTTACCTCCTGCTCCTCAGCAGCAACAACAGCAATAACAACAACAGCAACAACAACAACAACAACAACAACAACAACAACAACAGCAACAGCAGACTCCTCCTCCCCTTCCGCAGATAGTGAAAGCCGCGGAGTGGAATCCTCGAGCCACTGATCACATGAACCGAGTGATCAGGGTCGACGACTCCGTTTTGCAGGACCCTCATGTCGCCCATGCAGTGAGTGAGACGCTACATTTCGAGGCCGACATGGCGGCTCATAGGGGGCGATCAACGAACGTGTTGTTTCGCTCTATCATCCAGAATTCCCTGGTGGTAAGTTCATCTTTGCTTCAATCTTTTTTAGTCGCCTTTCCTTTTAGTAACATGCCCTTTCATTTGCAGGCCACCCAACAAATCTCCGTAATAGCGGCGCGGTATCATGGAGCTAGGATGGACCTTCAACGGATTCGAGAGCAGAAGGAAAAAGCCGAGGAAGCCCTTGCCAGTGCTAAGGAGGATGTGGCTGCCAGGGATTCCACCNCCCAACAAATCTCCATAATAGCGGCGCGGTATCATGGGGCTAGGATGGACCTTCAACGGATTCGAGAGCAGAAGGAAGAAGTCGAGGAAGCCCTTGCCAGTGCTAAGAAGGATATGGCTGCTAGGGATTCAACCCTCGCGGGGTANATTCGAGAGCAGAAGGAAGAAGTCGAGGAAGCCCTTGCCAGTGCTAAGAAGGATATGGCTGCTAGGGATTCAACCCTCGCGGGGTAGGCTGCTCAAATCGAGCAACTCCTCAAGGATGTCGAGTTGGCAAAGGTCGGCGCTGAAAAGCTAAGTGCTGCCCTTGCCGACGCTGAGAGTAGGATAATAGAACAGACGCAGTGGCTCTCTACGACAGAGGAGAGGGCTGTTGGTTCCGAGAAAAGTTGTCTGGCTCTGACCCAGGATGAGGCACAGAACAGGAAGTCCGAGGAGCAACTCTGAGAAGAGTTTGCCGATGACGTATTCCCCGCTCTTGAGGAAAACAGCAAGGAGTTCTTTAAGAAAGGGTGAGAAGAGGCGCTCCAGTCTGCTGGGATCCCGTCAGACTCCCCGCTCTTTTAGATGCACAAATACGTGCCCTCGGCGGAGATGAAACAGGCCGAAGCCGAGATTGCTGCCGAGGACGTGAATCCAACGTCGGTGCGAGATTCGGTTGATCCGCCCGAGCCGATAATCATAGATTTATCTAACGAGGCCATGCCGGAGCGGGCTCCTGACCATGTTATTCCTCAGGCTCTCGCTGTTGCCGAAGTGCTTCCCATTCTGCCCACTCCCGAAGATGTTCAACCTCTTTACGCTGATTCTCCCTTAGACGATGTTTTGGAGATGCCCGGGGCCAGATGAAAGCTCTTTTTTCTTTTTGATTGTACTTTTTTCTGTTGTAGCTTTGGGGACGCAAAGTCCCTCTTTTTGAATGAACTTTTTTGTACTTCATACTTTCTTGCGTACACTTTTTGCGTAGGATTCCTTGAACTGTCTTCAGGGCCTTGCCCTTTCAAAAGACTTGCTCTCGTGGTTGTTTCGGGAACAAGAGTCCTCGAACTCTGTCCCCAGGGCCTTGCCCTTCCAGGAGGCTTGCTCCTGTATTTGCTTCGGGGGCAGGAGTCCTTGAACTTGTCCCCAGGGCCTTGCCCTTTCAGAAGGCTTGCTCCTGTGTTTGCTTCGGGGGCAGGAGTCCTTGAACTCTGCCCCCAGGGCCTTGCCCTTCCAGGAGGCTTGCTCTTGTGTTTGTTTCGGAGGCAGGCACTGAGGGAGATAATACTCAAAAATAACATTTCTTTAGATTCATCACATTCCACGGTCGCATTACAAGTTTTCCATCTATATCTTCTAATTTATACGACCCGGCGCCTCCGATAGATATCACTTTGTAAGGCCCGTCCCAGTTAGGTCCCATTTTCCCTTCTATTAGGTCACGGGTATTGGCCGTTACCCTTCTGAGGACCAGATCGCCGATTCAAAATTCTCGCGTCTTGACCCTTTTGTTGTACAGTTGGGAAATCTTTTCCTGATACTTTGTTATTCTCAAGGCGGCTGTCTCCCTTCTTTCTTCCACTAGATCCAAATCCAATCCAAGTTGATGGTCATTTCCCCCTGCGTCGAAAGCTTGGGTCCTTATGGTCGGGAGCCCTACCTCGAGAGGTATGATTGATTTCATTCCATAAGCCAGGGAGTATGGAGTTTCTCCTGTTGAGGACCGGGGGTGGTCCTGTACACCCACAAAATGTTTAATAACTCATCCGCCCATTTTTCCTTGGCTTTCTCCAACCTCTTCTTGATTCCATTGATAATTATTTTGTTGGAGGCCTCTGCTTGCCCGTTGCCTTGGGGGTAGGCAGGGGTGGAGTAAAAATTACGAATTCCGAGTTGCTCGCAGAAAGACTTGAAACGCCCGCCAGTAAATTGAGTCCCGTTATCCGACACCAGTGCCCGGGGAATCCCGAATCTGATGACTATGTTCTCCCAGACGAACTTTTTAGCATCTATGTCGTGGATGTGAGTCAACGGCTTCGCCTCAACCCACTTAGTGAAATAATATGTGGCCACAATGAGAAACTTCCTGTTTTCAGGAGCCTTAGGCAGGGGTCCGACTAAATCGAGCCCCCATTGGACGAATAGCCAAGGGCTGGTCAGGGGGTGCAAGTCCCCCGCGGGCTGCCTGATTGCAGGGGAGAACTTCTGACATTAGTCGCATTTTTGGACGTATGCGCGCGCATCCCTTTGCATTCGCGGCCACCAATATCCCTGAGACATGATGCGGTGTGCCATCGATCGCCCCCCAGAGTGCCCCCCGCATATTCCTTCGTGTACCTCATAGAGAAGGTCTTCCACCTGGTCTTCTTGGACGCATAACAAGTAAGGTCCTGAAAAAGACCTCCGATACAACTTCTGATCCGGAGAGACCCAAAATCTCGGGGCTTTGAGTTTTATCTTCCTTGCCTCTTTTGAACACTCCGGGAGGTCTCTTGTTGTTAGGAACTTGAGAAAGGGATCAATCCAGCTGGGCGGCTTGTGTGCATCCTGGACGACCATTGTCTCGGGAGCATGGTCTATGCAGGATGCGGGAAGACATTCTATGGTGATCCTGCGCGACTGAGAGGACTCCACTGCTGAGGCTAGGCAAGCCAGGGCGTCGGCATGCGTGTTCTTGTCTCGGGACACTTGTTTGATCTCGATCCTTCCGAATCTTCGGATTACAGTTGTCGCCTGGTGATGGTAAGCCTTCATCCTAGGGTCCCTTGTCTCAAACTCTCCGTTAACTTGGTTGACTACCAGCATGGAATTGCAATGCACGATCAAGTCCGTCACTCCAGTTGCCTTAGCTAACCGAAGTCCTGAGATGAGGGCCTCGTATTCAGCTTCGCTATTCGACGTTTTGAATCCCAACCGAACGGCCTGCTTTGCGACAATCCCATCTGAAGAGATCAACAAGATACCGATCTCGGACCCTTTACTATTTGACGAACCGTCCATACACAAAAGTCATAACAATCCTTCACAATTTGTTGGAGACGCTATGTCGGGAGGAAGAAGTCTTTCTAGAACGAGATGTTCTCCCGAAAACTCAGCTATGAAGTCCGCCAACACCTGACCCTTTACCGCGGTTCGAGGTTTGAAATGAATGTCGTGTTTTCTCAGCTCCACTGCCCACTTGAAAATCCTTCCGGAGAGTTCCGTTTTCCTCAAAATGGCCTTTAAGGGCTAATCGGTAAGGACGGTAATTGGGTGCGCCTGAAAATAATGCCCCANGGAGAGTTCCGTTTTCCTCAAAATGGCCTTTAAGGGCTAATCGGTAAGGACGGTAATTGGGTGCGCCTGAAAATAATGCCCCAGTTTTCTTGCAATGGTGACCAGGGATAGAGCCAATTTCTCTAGGGGCAGGTATCTTGTCTCTGCGTCCAGGAGCACCTTGCTTATGTAATAAATCAGCTTCTGGCAGTGCTCATGCTCACGAATAAGTACCCCGCTTACCGCAAATTTAGACACGACCAAGTACAAAAAGAGCATTTCTCCCTGGATAGGGATGGATAAGGTCGGGAGAGACCTTAGGTATTCATTGATTCCAGCCAGGACGTCTTCGCACCCCTGGCTCCACATATCCTTTCCAGCACTCTTGATTGCTCCGAAAAAGGGTTTGCATTTGTCTGAGGAGCGTGAGACAAAACGGTTAAGTGCTGCCAGCATCCCTGTGAGCTTTTGGACTTCTCGGACAGTTTGGGGGCTCCAGATGNTGCATTTGTCTGAGGAGCGTGAGACAAAACGGTTAAGTGCTGCCAGCATCCCTGTGAGCTTTTGGACTTCTCGGACAGTTTGGGGGCTCCAGATGTTCAGGATTGCTTAAATCTGATCCGGGTTAGCTTCGATTCCTCGTTGGCTGACCAGATATCCGAGAAATTTACCTGATTCCACTCCAAAAACGCACTTTGCTGCGTTCAGCTTCAGCCCGTACTCCCTGAGGGTGGAGAAGGTATCTGCCAAATTTGTCAGATGATCACAACTTCGTTTGCTATTCACCAGCATATCGTCAATGTAGACCTCCATGGTATTGCCGATCTGCTTTTTGAACATCCGATTCATTAGTGTTTGGTATGTTGCCCCGGCGTTCTTTAGTCCAAACGACATCACTTTGTAACAGTAAACTCCCTTCGGAGTGATAAA
>CAUOFW020002724.1:324964-360946 GCA_963454935.2 Ilex paraguariensis
ATCTAGGGGACATACATGGATGACATCTATGACGTTGTCCGGCTCCTCGGTCGAGGCAAGGGTGTGTCTCTCTTCTGGCCTGGGCTCTATGTATTCTTTCAAGTATCCGTCTCAGACCAATTTTTCCAAGAACGATTTGTATACCCTGCAGCTTTCGGTGCGATGTCCGAAATCCCGGTGATAGAAACACCTAACCTTTTGATCACGGGTGGAGGGATCGTTCTGCATCCTGGGCGGCCAGTTGAAGAACGGCTCATGCTTGATTTTATGAAGCAACTTGAAGATGGGTTCCTTGAACATAGTATGAACCCCTTTGGACGAACTCCCTGGAGGGGGTAGCAATCCCTTTCGGGGAGTATGTTCCCGCTCCCTCTCCTTTCTCTTGGATTGGAGGGTTCGGCCTTTGCTGCTTCCCATCTCGTCCTCGATCCTTGAGTATTTGTTTATCCGGGCCATCAGCTCGCCCATATCCGAGGGAGTCTTCTTGGTCAGGGATCGGTACAGGTCCGTGTCCCTCGCCAAGCCGAGTCTGAAAGACGCCGCTGTCATGACTTCCGAGCAGCCTTCTACCCCATTTACCTCTTCCCAGTATTGGATGGCATACTGGCGAAGGGTCTCGAATTCCCTACGTCTGAGTGTTAGCAATGATCCAACGTCTTTGGGCCTCTTACTCCCCGTAATGAATTGAGTCAGGAACTGCCTCGTCAATTCCTTCCACGATCCAATACTGTTGGGGGGAAGCGCCTCGAACCACTTCATCGCAGAGTCCCCCCAAGCTCATTGGAAATACTCGGCAGAGGAACCGTTGGTCCGAATGATAGAGGGACATCATTTGCTTGTATTGCCTGAGATGGGCTTCGAGATCGGACCGCCCGTCATAAGTTTTGAACCTCGGCACGACAAACTTTCTTGAAACCTCCATCTCTCCGATCTCCCTNGTCCGAATGATAGAGGGACATCATTTGCTTGTATTGCCTGAGATGGGCTTCGAGATCGGACCGCCCGTCATAAGTTTTGAACCTCGGCACGACAAACTTTCTTGAAATCTTCATCTCTCCGATCTCCCTGGTAAAGGGTGTTTGTATGACCTCGTCTTTGACCTCATCCTGGACAGCCTTACTCTTTCTCCTGGATTCCAACCGGACTCTGAGATCAATTTCCTCCCCAACGGGATGTCTTCTGAAGTCTTTGAGTTCATCAATAGGCCCCCCATTTCCTGGGCGNACTCTTTCTCCTGGATTCCAACCGGACTCTGAGATCAATTTCCTCCCTGACGGGATGTCTTCTAAAGTCTTTGAGTTCATCAATAGGCCCCCCATTTCCTGGGCGCCTTGTGGATTGGGTAGAATCCTCCTCAGACTCATCTCCCTTCCTCCGTCTAGACAATCCTCGCCGGAGGTCGTCCAGGGCTAATGGCCTTGCCTTCCTTGAATGGTCGTTAGGAGGGTGCTCGTTGGCTCTCGGTCGCTTTGGGGCCCTGGAGCTTTCTGCCTTGTTGTTTAGATGATTTCTTAGATCCTTCGTTTCTGCCTCCCGGGCAGGGAGCCCACGAGAGAGAAATGAGTCCCTCGAGCCTTCGCCAGAGGCGGCAAATTCGTTGAGCCAGCTTAGGACGTTTACATTGTCCTTTTCCAACTGTCATAATCTATCGCCAAACTTTTCTTCGATCACCTCCACCAGCTGACGAGCCAGGGGGGCTGATCCTCTTGACTTGATTCCCATACTGGTTTGAGGGGTAACCCCTCTTAACTGAGTAGAGGCATTTTTATTCCCATCAGTGTGATCCCTTCCTCCGTGGTGACAGGGAGCTTGTAATTCGAGACTTCTTTGGTGAGGACCTTTCCCTTTTTGTCGAATGTTCACCGTGGTCACTGTTCTTTATAGAGAAAAAACTAGGAAAACTAGTCGTTTCCCACAGACAGCGCCAGATTGTGTGTATTAGATCTTGCACAATATAAAAATGAGAACATATCTCTCCCTTGGTGAACTCGAGTGAGTCAGTTGAGTGGTCAACCACGCTGCTTGGAACAGCCTGTGAGATCTGGTGGTAACCTGAAACGGTAATGGGAGACCCTCGCGGATCAAAGGAATGATTCAGTAAGGCTGAAGAAAGGTTCCTGGAACAAAGAAGAACAAGTTAGAAGGGCGCCGGAGTATTTTTCGGCGTATCCCCTCCGACGATCAAGTCAGTTTGTGAGAGAGAGGAAGAAGAAAACACTGAGTATAATTTGTAGCAAAAGTTTCACCTCCTGTTCTTGCCTTTAGTGAGGAGTATTTATACCTCAAATACTCATGATTGTTGTTAGTGTGGTCAGTAGGTGATCATTAGATACAGGCAACGTGCGCACTGATTCCTATAAGGAATGTCTTCTCTCTTAACTGCTCGGGACCCCNTAGATACAGGCAACGTGCGCACTGATTCCTATGAGGAATGTCTTCTCTCTAAATTGTTCGGGACCCCGAACAATCAAGTTTGTGTCATCGGCTTGCCGACGGTTCAATGAGCTCCTCTCGGGGAGGATGCAATAAATGCCCAGCCTTAGAGACATTTATTGCCTTTCACTTCTGAGCCTTACCGCATTGAATGCAGTCTCATCAAGGGAATGGTGTAATAAAATGCTTGTTTTTCCAAGTCGCGTGTCAGCAAGGTCATGCAGTCTTTCTGTCTCTGATGTGACACAATATGCCACGCGTCCATTCCTCATTGGCTGTGGNTGTTTTTCCAAGTCGCGTGTCAGCAAGGTCATGCAGTCTTTCTGTCTCTGATGTGACACAATATGCCACGCGTCCATTTCTCATTGGCTGTGGCCCCTGCCTTCCTGTGCCTTTCGACACCAATTGTGTAAGACGATGTCATGATAGCTAACCTAGCTTAGCCTAAGCTAGTGACCAGTGCATCAATAACCTCTGCTGGAGCAGAGAACTTCATCATGGATGAGAGGGGGACATCTCGGTACCGAGGAAGAGGTACATCTCGNGACCAGTGCATCAATAACCTCTGCTGGAGCAGAGAACTTCATCATGGATGAGAGGGGGTACATCTCGATACTAAGGAAGAGGTACATCTCGGAACCGAGAGGGGGAGGGCTAGCGACCGATGTACCATATTAGACCGAGGGTACGTGTCGGTTCATAAAAACGTACTGGATGCCACTCGATCCCATGATAAGTACCTCGGGGTAGAGGGGACTTGTGACCCGATGGGTACGTGATCTCGATAACAAGGATCAGTGACACCGAGGACACGTGTCTTCATCTTGGAGTATTCCAGAAATGTCCCATCAACTGCCCCCCAGCCTTCGATCTTCTGACACCGAGGACACGCGTTGTAAGGAGACGAAGGGTTTTGCAACAACCCCAACTGCTTCATCATTGCCCCTAGCCGTTTTCCCTGCTTAGGATGTCGTGCNTGACCCGATGGGTACGTGATCTCAATAACAAGGATCTGTGACACTGAGGACACGTGTTTTCATCTTGGAATATTTCAAAAATGTCCCATCAATAATGTATATCTATCTTAATGTAATAAGAAAAAGAGTTCAAAAGGACGACATTATACAATTTTGAACGGTGGGCATAATACAATCCACAAATAAAAAATCATAAGAGATCACATTATCGTCAAATAGTTTACGCTTAGCTGGTTATATATAAAAATTAATAATATTACCACAAACTCAGAGCGAAAAATAAATTAATCAGATACAAGTCTTTTTTAGTGATAACAATAACAACAAGTTTGATGATCCAAGCAAAATGTCGTCCTTTACTCTATTTCTTCTTAACGTTAAAAATTATGGAATGGAAAAAGCAACTCTTTCATAAAAGATCATCTTATACTCGATTCATTTCTAAAGTATGAAATGAGGAGATAGACGCCTTACTAAAAGATCATAATTCATAAATTGATACGTACTCCATTATACATAAAAGTATTTGATAAACACTTTGTACCTCCTCTTCTCAAGCCGGGAAATCAAACGGCAAAGGCGAGACAGAGGAAGAATCCAGTAGGCCCTGGTGCATAAACCCATAATTGCGAAGCACCTGATTATCAGCGAAGTTCAAAGCCATCTTCATCGCTTCCCAGCAACTGTGCCCGGAATACATCTGGTTGTGGTCCCCACTACATGGCTGACACCCCGTGAAGTGTGTGATAAACGGCCGTCTCCAACTACCCTTCCCGTTCCCGGCGTCTTTAAGATATTCCTCCCACTGCGCACCATAGCTCTCGCTCACCTTCTCAGCATGCCGCCTCCTTAACCTGCGCACCCCTTTTTCTATCGTCGCATACTTGTCGGTGATATTCTCAAGCGTCCCAACAATCTCCAACCAGTACCCTTCAAAATAGTACTCGCCCTCTAAGTAAACCTTATCGCCCCATTTATCTCTCTCTTTCAACAGTAAATAAACCAGACCCGATTGATCATCTGATTCCGGGAACATCTTGTCGTTCAACGTTGATCGGAGGATTTTACCCCATCGATCGTACTTTGGGGTTTGTGGGCCCATGCTGGCCCACACTTCCATGAAGTCCAACGACCACTGGCAATTCCGGATCAAGAGCACGCCGGCGTTGATGCTAGTCCAGCTCTTCTTGTCGTAGATCAAGTGGGACCAACCGTGGACGACGAGGTTGTGGTTTCTGTATCGGTCTAACGGGAGTTTAAAGTCCATGTCGGTGAAGGCAGCGTCCGAGTCGACCCACCAGATCCACTCAGCTTCCGGGTGAGCCACCATGGCGGCTCGGACCACTGGTATTTTCGCCCAATATGAGAACATTTTCGGTTGTAACAACACGTTGTTGTAGAAAATGTCGTAGCCGTGGATTCGACAGTAGTCAACCTTGTTCTTGAAAAACCTCAGCAGTAAATTATCGCCAATTGGGTTTCTACACGGCGAAGGTTGGGAACCTGACACCATTAGGACTCGTTCGTCTGCTCCGGCGGCGAATGATTGATGGTGTTTCAGCCACTCTTTTCTCTTCTCGTCCCAGTTTCTAATGGGCTCTCCTATAGTGTAGCTTAGTTTGGGGTCGTCGTAGAACGTCCGCTCAGGTGGGTCGTAGAACGTCCGCTCAGGTGGGTCGTAGTGCAGGTTGGAACCATGCGCATCGACGGCGTACTTTGGTGGTGAGACGTTCACGTTTTCTGAGGCAACTCTGGGTTTAGACTCGGTGACTCCAGTTGAGAAACTGTGGTTAGGGTCAGGGCTTGGGCTTATGAAGGACCCAAGAGCCCAAACAAATAGGAGAGCCACCATAGCTCCACCAACGAAGAGGAAGCCGTCGGAGAGAAGCGACGAAGATTTGTCTCGTCCATTTTGCTTAGTCATGGAGGTTGTTTGAAACTGAGAAAGCTCCGGCAACTTCATTTCAAAGAAGACAGTCTTTCGGTGAGTGAGTCGTGTTTAGTTCTAGTAGCGAAGCTATTATATACATCGCCATCTTTTATGTACAGTTGAGGTTTTGCATCTCTATCACACGATTAAATTAGAGGAGACGATTTGGCAGGAACAGAGAAAGAAAGATGGGAGCGTCGGTGGTGAAAGTGAGTGTAGCACTTGAACTGGTGATGATGGGCAACTTTTATGGTGCGGTTGTAAGAGCATCTCCATCAAGTTTTGTATTTTAGTCGGGGTTAATTGCACTAAGGTCTCCGATGTATGAGATTTTTTTTTATTTTGGTCTTAAATATTTTAATTATATTATTTTAATCTTCAAAATATTAAATATATTTTTATGTAATTTTTCAAACAAACAATATTCAGATTATTAATAATTTTTTATTGTAAATTTATCATGTAATACCTAAATATGAGTAAAAAAATAATTTAGATAACTCTAAAACACATTTTTACCCAAATTATGATCAAATAGTTATCCAATTACACAATTTTGATATTAAATTATTCAAATTTTGGTCAAGAGGTACTCATATTATATATTTTTGATCAAGAGCTATCTAAACGATTTTTTACCTATATTTACATATTACATGATAAGTTTATGATAAAAAATTATTAGCAATTTAAATATTGTTTGCTTGAAAGATTATATAAAAATATATTCAATACTTTAGAGATTAAAATGACGTAATTGAAATATTAAGGAGTAAAATCAGACAAACTCTATTCTTTGAGGACATCTGGTGCAATTAACTTTTTTTTGGTTATCTAAAAGTTTATTTATTTATTTTTTTGTTATTCATTTTTTTAATAATTTCTTTATATTTTTAATTGCTTTCTCGAAATATTATTTTTTAACTATTATATTTCAACTATCATTTTCAACACCTAAATTTCTCCAACAACTACATTTTTTAACTTCATTTATTTAATGGCGATAAAAAATATTGTAAAATATCAAATTATCCAAAATATTGTTAAGATCTTGTAAAATATTTAAACACATTTAATTAAAGAGCATCTTTTTTTATTTCTCATTTTTTATTAAAAATATGAAAATTTTAAAGAAGAGTAGAGAGAAAATATTGAATATTGAATATTATACAATAATGAATATGTAAATAGCAAAGTATTATAAAATATTCGTTTAAAGAGAAGCAGAGAGAGAATATAATAAATTATTTATGCATGATGCTACACTGACATTATAAATTATTTTATATTTAGAGTGTCAGTATAACAAAATTGTCTTTTAGTTACTCTAAACATTTTCTATTGGAACCTCACTTGTATCATTAGATAGATAAATTTTAATCATTTTAAAGTTTTACGTGATCGATTGGAAATGCTCTAAGGAACAACAATTGAGTAGAAGTGTAGTCAATATATACAGAAATAAACTATAAATTAAAAAAAAATTGACAATTCTCTTAGGTTCAAATATAAAGAAATTTATCCTTCATAATTTTTACATGAATAGTTTGTTTTTTTATTAAATTAAAAAAATTTAATTGAGTTCCACACAAATAATCTAGAATCTAAATTCTAGACACATCCCCACTTCAATACCAAAAAACATAGTAAGAGTTGATGGATAAGTTGATATATTGACCTATGGGTGTGCACCGACACCTTGTTGGGCTTGATTTCACTGATGCTGTTAGAACATTGCACCATGTTGGGCTTGATTTCACTGATGTTATTAGAACATACTTCTAGAACTTTAGCATTGCCTTTAAAGTTTGGTTCGAGGCTAATGAAATTGTAATTTAAATTTAATTTGTGGACTTTTTATGGTAAGTAAATATTTATTTGTTCATACTTACAAAAAGTGTACATGACTATAAGTATGATGTTTTTTTTATCATAGTTATTGAATTAGTAAAAAGCCTCAATCAAACCCTTAGAGATGATTTAGTAATTGACATCNTCACCATCCACGTTGAGATGCCAGTGCCAACAGAATTCTGATTGTATCCCATCGTGCTACTGGCGTATACACTTCATTGTAGTCTACTCCTGCTTTTTGTGAATATCCCTTGGCGACGAGTCTAGCTTTACATTTGTCTACTTTGCCTTCTTCATTTAATTTCGTTTTAAAAACCCATTTGACACCAATTTTCTTTGCTCGATGTGGCAATGGCACAAGCTCCCAGGTCTGATTTCTCTCAATAGCTTGAATTTCAAGCTTCATGGCCTCCTGCCACCTTTTTTCTTTCACCGTTTCGTCAAAGTTTATTGGGTCATTGTTGGAGATGTGAAAAGCTAAGCTTTCATCTGATTCTTCTTCTTCAGATAAGCGTTCACCAGTTTCATAGTCGCGCATCCAAACGAGCTCTCTCCTTCTTCTTGTCTGTTGTGGAAATTCTGGTGAAAATTCCTCAGTTTCTGGAATTGCTTCTAAACTGCCGTTTTCTACTTCATTAGGTTCTCCATCAGTCTCTTCTCCTTCAGACTCTTCTGTGGCAATATCATCATCGTCTCCCCAAGCCAACACATTCTGCTCTGCCTCTGTTGTACTCAGGTTCCAATCCCATTTTCCACCTTCTTCGAATATGACATCTCTGCTTATGATTATTTTCTTTGTCATCGGATCATACAAACGATAGGCTTTAGATTCGTCACTAACTCCAAGCAAGATGCATTTGTGACTTCGATCATCAAGCTTTATTCTCTTTTGTTCAGGGACGTGCACATGTGCAATCGAACCGAATACTCTGAAGTATNTCACATCAAAAGCAGTTAATGGCTGACCTGTTGACAAAAGGCATAGCTCTTCCCCGTCCTCTAAGGTGACTTCTTCCTCTCTGAAATGTCCCTCTACCTCTTCCTTATGCATTCCTTGGCTCATTCTCCACCTGTAGAACTTGCTCTTCACTCCTCTTCTCAATCACCTTTTGTTCATGTACAAGCAAAGATGCTTGTAATTCATCTACTATGAGTTTGTCAATGTCTTTGGATTTCTCAATTGAGCATACTACGAAGTTGAATTTTTCTGTGAGACTCCGAAGTATTTTCNGATTTCGGCATCTCTTTCTCAGACAACAGACATCGTACCATGTTCATGATGGTCCGATTCCTTCTTTCTGCGNATGAGTTTGTCAATGTCTTTGGATTTCTCAATTGAGCATACTACGAAGTTGAATTTTTCTGTGAGACTCCGAAGTATTTTCTCAACGATTTTGACATCGGGCATATCTTCTTCGCAATTCCTCATGTCATTAGCAGTAGACATAACTCTTGCAAAATACTCAGACACACCTTCTCCTGACTTCATTTCTAGAGTTTCAAATGTTCTGCGNTTGTGGAGTGTAAGCTGTTGTTAGTTGTCGTCTTATGCCATTATCTTTGCAGAATTTGTTGAATTCATTTGATGTGAATTCTCCTCCCTTGTCAATTCTGAATCCACATATGGCTGTNGGTTGCAGCTGAGCCCGCTTCACTCTAGCACTTCCTTGATACTTAACTTTCATTGAATCCCACAATTTCTTGGCAGTCTCCTTCTGAGTGATGGTTTTCAAGATACTCTTATCTATGGATTGAAANTTGTCAATTCTGAATCCACATATGGCTGTTTTTGCTTCTTTTTCAGCAAGGTTTTTGAAGTTTTTGAATGTTTCAAAAACTTCTGATTTATCTGCAAGAAAATAAATCCATGTTTTCCGAGAGAAATCATCTACAAGCACCAACAAATACCTCTTACCACTGTGGGAGATTGGAGTGATTGGTCCACAAAGATCTCCATGAATTAATTCCAATNACTCCAATATTCCTTAGAACGCAGGAGATTTTCCATAATCAAACTCCAGTGATCGTAGTCTTCGTCGAATNTCACCAACAAATACCTCTTACCACTGTGGGAGATTGGAGTGATTGATCCACAAAGATCTCCATGAATTAATTCCAATTTATTTGATGCTCTCCACTTGCTTTTCTTTGAAAATTTTTGTCGTTGCTGCTTTCCCACATTGCATATTTTGCAAACTTTATCTGCTTCTTTTAATTTTGGCAGTCCTTTCACCNAGTTGTCATTTCCTGCTTTCGTGTTTTTTCTCTCAAACACTCAAATTGTATGTTTCTTTTATCAGGTCCTTGCTCGCTCTGATACCNAAAATTTTTGTCGTTGCTGCTTTCCCACATTGCATATTTTGCAAACTTTATCTGCTTCTTTTAATTTTGGCAGTCCTTTCACCATTTGTTTCTGCTGCATAATTTGCATAGACTTGTTGTTTAAGTGCCCATATCTCCTGTGCCAGAGAATCTCCAAGTCTTCTTCTTCCATCTTCAAGCAGTTACTTGGCAACGGCTTCATCTTCGCATAAACCAGGAACATGCGATTTGTAGTCATTTGTGTGTTTATTATCATGCCCCTTTGTTGATGATAGATTCTGCAGGTTCCTTCTTTAATTAAGATCACCAAACGCTTCTCCTGTAGCTGGCCTATGCTTAGCAAATTGTTGGTGAGATTGGGAACATAGTACACATTTGACACGGTTTGTGTGATACCTTCTACTTCAAATCTGACGCTGCCTTTTCCTTCAACTGCCATTTTCGAACTATTTCCCAATCTGACAGAGTGTTTGAAATTTTCATCGAGCTCAATAAACCAGGTTTTGTCTCCTGTCATATGATTTGAGCACCCGGAATCGAGAAACCAAATGCCCTTTCCTTCAGCTTTACTGACTTCTGTGTGCGCCATCAAGAGTAGTTCTTCCTCCTCGTCAAATTCAGCATAGTTGACGACTCCCTTTTCTGAGCTTGAGCATTCAAATTGATAATGTCCTTGCTTTCCACATCGAAAGCAGTTAATGGCTGACCTGTTGACAAAAGGCCTAGCTCTTCCCCGTCCTCTAAGGTGACTTCTTCCTCTCTGAAATGTCCCTCTGCCTCTTCCTTGTGCATTCCTTGGCTCATTCTCCACCTGTAGAACTTGCTCTTCACTCCTCTTCTCAATCACCTTTTGTTCATGTACAAGCAAAGATGCTTGTAATTCATCTACTGTGAGTTTGTCAATGTCTTTGGATTCCTCAATTGAGCATACTACGAAGTTGAATTTTTCTGTGAGACTCCGAAGTATTTTCTCAACGATTTTGACATCGGGCATATCTTCTCCGCAATTCCTCATGTCATTAGCAGTAGACATAACTCTTGCAAAATACTCAGACACACCTTCTCCTGACTTCATTTCTAGAGTTTCAAATGTTCTGCGAAGTCGTTGCAGCTGAGCCCGCTTCACTCTAGCACTTCCCTGATACTTGACTTTCATTGAATCCCACAATTGCTTGGCAGTCTCCTTCTGAGTGATGGTTTTCAAGATACTCTTATCTATGGATTGAAAGAGATAATTCTTTGCTTTGAGATCCTTGAGTCTTGCTTCGTCGATTGCCTTTTGTTGGGCTGTGTCTACGGCTTCGTTTCCCTTTGGTTCTTCGAAACCAGATTGAATAACGCTCCAATATTCCTTAGAACGCAGGAGATTTTCCATAATCAAACTCCAGTGATCGTAGTCTCCGTCGAATTTTGGAACACATGGTGTTGTGAAGCTTCCTGAATCAGTTGCCATTTCCTGTTTTCGTGTTTTTCCTCTCAAACACTCAAATTGTATGTTTCTTTTATCAGGTCCTTGCTCGCTCTGATACCAAATAAAGGAAACTGATAATCCTTATTCTTTCAAGTAGAAAAATAACTGAGGCTTTTATAAAGCCTTACAAACAGAAAAATCGAAATACAAGGAAAACATATCTAAACAAAATTGAACAAATCAACTCCTACAAACTAGTTTAAATAACAACTCCTACCTATTATTTTGCTATCACATTGCAGACCAAGTCAATAGCGCCAACAACCTCCTCCATCTTTTTAACGCTCACGTTTCTGGGCTTTCGAGCTTAAAGCAACCCAGAAAAAAGGCAACCCAACACGTGGGCTGGGCACATGTTAGAAACTTGACATTGGACTTGGATTCGTAGCAATGTTTCATGAAGGGCTCAGATCTGCATTTGTTATTGTATGAAACTTCACTAGGCCAGATTCTATTGGGCCATATTTCTTGGACTTATTGAGCCCTTTCTCTTTTTTCTTTTTCTTTTTCTTTTTTCGTAAAATGGTGAACTTCGTTGGCTATTCAAACCCAAGGATACACAATTATAAAATTTGAAAAATACTCAACAACCCATATAAAATTCAAAACGTGTTACTCAAATTGCATATCATTCCTTAGCTAAATGTTAGATGAGTGGATCCTACTAAAAAATTGATTTGACTCACTCATCTAATGCTCTGTTTGGTACACGATGAAAAAATAGAATGATGAAAAATTAGAAGAATAGATAAAACATCATGTTTGGTAAAAAAAAAAAAAATAGGATAGATGAAAAATTGGATGAATGAACTTTCCTTTCAATTCATCAAAATCAATCTCTTTAAAATTAGAAAAAAAAGTAGATGGTAAGTTTATTATTTGTGTTGAAATGTATCTTATTTGTCCATATATTTAATATGTATATATTAATTTCATATATAAATACAATGATAAAATATGTATTTCTACTTTTTTAAAAATAAAATTAAGCATAAAAAAATTAATTATTTTTATTTTTCATCTATCGCACCAAACACAAAGAAAAAAAAGTATATTATTCTTATTTTTGTTCCTTGAAAGATAAAAAATATTATTTATATTTTTTATTCCTTCTCCTTTCATACTTTTTACCAAATGAAGTATAAAAATTGATACAATTGAGTTGTAAGTTTTAATTGAAACAACTGCTATTATGGGTAAGATAGACAGATATAGAAAAAAGAAGGGTTTTCTTGTAAGAAGTAAGGGTGCAACTCGGGCAGGTTGGATAGGTTGAGAGGTCAACTTTAGTTCAATCCTATATATAAAATCTTAAACTCTAACTCTAACCCTACATCAACTTGAAGTACTCAACTTGAGTATTGCCCAAGTTTAATTTGAGCGGACTCGGGTTGAATTTGGATTATTTAATTTGGGCTAATTTCGGGTTAAAAATTGGGTTGAACTTGAGTTATTTAATTCAAGTTAATTTTTTGAAATGTATATTTGATTCTTTGAAGTGTAGATCTAATTTTTTCAAGTGATCTGAGATGAAGAACGAGGCGCAGATGAAGAGAGAGGGAATGAGAGAGGTAGAAGTGATGAGTGAGAGAGGGAGGCTGAGAGAGAGAGAGGGAGGAGGGATGAGTGAGAGAGGGATCTGAGAGTGATGGAAGTGCAGAGGTGAAGACTTGAAATGTAATGAAAGTGTGGACTCTAAAGAGTGAAGATAAATATTAACGCTAGTTAAATATTTTTATATATTTATGTATATTCGAGTTCAACTCGATAACTTGAAACCTCAACTCAAAGTTTGCCTAAATTCAATTCAGGTTGAAATTTTTTTGTCTAGGCTTAACTCAAGTATTAAAAATTTTAACCCAAACTCTATTTTATTCGGGTTAAATTTGGGTTGAATTCGGGCTGACCCGCCTAAATTACATCCCCGACCCGCCTAAATTACATCCCTAATAAGAAGGACCCTAGGTCAAATATGTACAGGTGGCAACATATGTCGGCAAACGATTTGACCCCACTTGATGAAACAAGATGGTATTGAAACCCATGCGCCAGCCCTAAACTTTTAGTCATGACGAACTCAATTGGCTGGCCCAATGGCTCCAACTAACTTCAACCAACTTTTGGTCCTCTCAGCTTTTAAATGTTCCCTTCGTGTAACCACAGTTGGTGTTTGTCACAAAATTCTGTGAGACCTTTGCTGTACTTTTGGAATGTCTTGTCATGTTTTCCACTTGTTAGAGTGATCATTTACATGAAGTGGGTGTCTTTGTATGGGACGACTATGGGACCCATTTTTTTTCTTTTTTTTTTGGCATTGTATTGTCGATTATAGTTTTTTACGATCACTTGAAAAAAAAAAACTTATAATTACAGGTATTTATGATCCATTGTGGATTTTTGATATCGATTTTAACCTTTTATGTTACATTTCTAAATTTGATTTTGCCAAGACCTAACTCCTAAGAAAGGGAGAAAAACATATTAATGCATGCATTGTTGAATTGGGCCACCGATATTGCCAACAAATTTATAGTCCATGTTCATTCATTAGGTCCTTAAGGTGTCGACACAAGAAGAATCAAGTTTAGGTAATCCATGACCTATTTACTGTGGAACCCATTAAGGATTAGTCTTGGAAGCGAGGTTAAAAGCAAACTATGTTGAATTTAACAAATAAAAATTGTTACTGATACAACAAAAAAAAAAAAAAAAGAACAAATGTTGAATCTTTTAGATTGCTATAGAGTCTATCCTCATCTTTGGGTTGTAATTCAGGATAATTCGTGTAATTTGGTTATGTCAGTCCTGAGATTGATCTAACGTTGTTGTTATGAGTTGATTGAACAAAGATGGATTAAAGGTAAGACATATTTAAATTCAAGTGGCACAGGACCTTCAATCGACTATAGAGCATATTCTATCCTTATCAAATTCATTCTATTGAAGCGTAACGTGAAAAGCTCGTCTTACTAAAATTATTGATTGCATAACACAAGTGATATAAATAATGGTAAATGCATCCAAGTGGCAGGTTGGGGCAACGGGATTGAAATCTCATCCAATACACTGATTTTCAATTTTTGTATTGATAAAATGCTCTATCTGTGAGAGAAATTCAAGGAAAGAATATGCTAAAGTCCGTGGTTTGAAACTTTGGCTAGTATTGAATTTCAAGCAACTATTAACGAAGGTTCGGTTTGGCATTTTAATTTCTTTTTATGACATGAATGAATTATCTTAAACACGCGTGTGATCACCATGATAAAATTATTTAGAGTCTTTCTATTTAAATTTAATTTGTTAGCTTAATTACTTGTAACTATTAGATTGACAACAAAACTCAGTTTTCGTTTATTATCAATTGAATGGTTATGATAAAAAATTTTAACTCATTAAGGAGTAAAATTGTGAAGGAAGTTTGTGACCGACAAGCACGATGGTAGTCTATTTCCTTCTTTTTTTCTTTGTTAAATTAGTACTTATGATTACAGATAAGGTGGACAGATATAGAAAGAATGGTACAACCTATCCTTCTAGGAGGGACCCATATCATAGTTTCCACGTGGAAGCATGTCATATATCGATTCAAGCCCCACTTGATCAAAAACCTTAGTTTTGATATAAAGAGCACCTAAGGTTATAGTCATAACTGACTCAATTACATGGGCCAGGGGTACCAACTAACTTCAACCAACTTTTGGTCCTCTCACCTCTAGAGTGTTCCTTAATGTTTGTTGGTGTTTGGTTTTTTTTTTTTTTATTCACGGGTAAAGAGTGTTTGAATTAGTTTACGTATATTTTGATTAATTTTTTATTCAGTTTAATTAAAGATATGTCATTCCCGTTGAGACTAGAATATTCATAAGAGATAAATCTTTCATAACTTGACTTCAAAAGATTGTCAGGACGTCTGAATTTATAATTCGTCCCTATTACCATTTGAATTATCCTTCAGATTTTTGATATTTGTTACAATCGAATCTAATGGACGCCAGAATTGGAGAATTTCTATTCTAATTTTGGGAACTTCTATCATGTTCTCCACTAGCTTGAGTCCTTGTGGTGGTCATTTATATGAATGATGATAAGTTGAACCTTGGAAACAAACATTCAATCTTATTGAACATATGCTTTCATGAATGTTGAAAAGTGTTTTGGGCAGTGGTTAAACTATATAATTTGCATAATCGAATCTATCTTGAAGATCTCTCTGTCTTTTTTATGCGATTGCTGTTGAATTTTAGACTCTTAATCAATCTCTGTATTTTTAAGATGCATAACAACATTTAACCATCTACGTTACAATCGTTTTTACTTTCTAGGAGGTAGAGGTTATTATGATGTTGTCTAAGTGGTATCGTTCATGACTAATTGTCTCTCCTTACATTTTTTGTTTGGATGAGTAATATTAACATAGTGATGACTCTTAAGAAGGGGAAAAAAAAAAGAATGAAGGCAAAAGAAAGAATCGAGTTTATATTTGGTGCAATACTTGTAAATAATTACTTCCCTCACAAAATGAGTTGCTGATAAATAGCTTAACGAATGCACCAAGTAGAAGATCAAATTTTAATGGTTGGATCGGAATGTATGTGATGGTTCGAGTTTGACACAATAAAAAGAGGTAAAAAAGATTATTGGGCCCGTTTGAAGTTGGTTTTTTCTGGTGCGAAACAGAAATTTGAAAAGTGAAATAAAAAAAATAGAGTTGAAAAAACTCTTTGAACCATTTAGAGTGTTTCCGAAAAAGTCGATTTTTCTTTGAAAACCCTTGGATAAGCCCTATTTTCAATTTTTCCTTGGTGCTGATGAAAGTTAGGGGAAATTGTGGATAAGTACACTATATTCTTCTTAATTGTGGAGAAGTACCATGTGGATTCTCTTTTGTGTATAAGTATTTTTTTTTGGGAATGTTTTTTGAGTAGATACAAATTGACTATTTTCTAAATATTTACCCTTTTTCATTAATCATGGGTGATTTTTTAGGAATTAAAATGTGGAATTCAGTTTCCTATTTCAATGGGACAACATGATGATTTTTTAGACATTTAATTGTGAAATTCAGTTTCCTATTTCAATGAGACAACTGGACAATTTTTTAGGCAGTGTGAAATTGATTTTCCATTGTGATGCTCACAATGTGTCAAACTTTACATATGATGTGTATATACAATGTGAAATTGATGCCCATAGTGTATAAAAGCCTACACAAGATGTGTATATGCGGTGTGACATTTGTTGTCACACCAATGTTGCAACATACTTTGCCACATTGTGACAAAATATGTGACTGTTGAGAGAATTCTTTTTGGGATAGATATTGCGTGCTGTTTGAATTTCAAATTTTTTCCTTAAATCGTGTGATCTTTGGCCACCAGTGGTAGAAACATGCGAACAATCACTACCTTTTCTCCTTCTTCTCGCTAGTTTCTTTATATGGGTAAAAAACCTCTTTAACTTTAAAAAGGGGTATTTTAAAATTTAGCTATTGTGAGTGAATTGTTTTACAAATATTTTTAAAAGATGTACTTTTTCCCTAATAATTTTAATATTGTGTGCCACCCCCTGTTTTTCTTACAAACTATTTTTGCCTAGAAAATTGATTGAAAAATCGTCAAATAAGCCAGGACCCAAATGGACCAAACTTTTTTTTTTTAGAATCTTCCAAACGTTAAAGTTTTCAGCAACCTCCAAACAAAGCCCAACATAAGAATTAAGAGTGCTTCGAGAGTTCATATACTAAAGTGATTGTCTTCAAATTTAAACCTACAACTTCATGGTTGTTAGCTGTAATTTTATCAGTGCACCATACAATCGTTGTTAAAAAAACATAAGGTTGAATTCCTTGTTTCTACATTTGGACAATGGAAAGCCCATTTTTGGCCCAATAGCATCGGAAATTCTGTTTATCTAACCAAAGCCAGACCAAAAACAAGTGATCTATCTATTACAGACTTAATCTAGGCCACATTGTTCTAATTTTCATAATGACGTTTCATAATGATGTTATTCTGGGCCCGACAATTGTAGACACGATTCAAGAGGTTCACATAAACTTGATATAGAATTAACAAATTTGGGTTTATAGCATTAGAACGTTAGGTTGATAAACGGGTTAATGTTACACTTACTCAAACAAATATAAAATTGGCTAAATGTAATACAAATATGATATATACACATAACATGAACATGATATAAACCCAGCTATAGACAATTGCAAATGAGTTGGATTTGAATTAAATAAAATTTGATACATAATTCATTGTTTCTCATATTTTGGTTAGGGGGGGGGGGGAGAGGAGTTCATTAGGAGAAAGAAGATTTCATTGCAGATTTGTCACCAAAGATTTGAGGGTCCTCAGAAAGCTGGCAAGGCTTTTCCACTTAGTGACAATATAATTGGTCACTTTGGGGGTGTTTGTTTCACGGGATAATATGAGATATGGTTTGGATTGGGTAAAAATAACTTGGCACCTGCATATCTTTTATTTGGTTAAATTCGAGGGATAACTCAAGTGATATTAGGGGGAGTTATAAATTCAAACGTTTTCAATTTAAAATTTGACAAACTTTTGAGGTTAGACCAATGAGAATTTATCTCTCATAATATCTTATTTTCGATGTAGATGACTTGTCTTTTAGCCGAACCGAAATGGAGATTGGTCAAGGTGCACGTAAATTAGTTCAGACACTCCTTACTATTGAACCAAAAACAAAATCCTTTATTTGCTTAGAAAAAGGGAAAAAGGAATATGTAGAAATTGAGGCTCTATTTAGTTTTCATCTCACAAATTGTTTTCTATTTTTAGAAACATTTTTTTGCTAGAAAAATTATTTGGCCAGTTATTTTTTTTGAAAATTTAAAGAACAAGTTAAATTGTTTTGTGTGTTTTTAGAAATATTTTTTTCAGAATTTAAAAAACACCACCATACTTCCACCATACCACAACCACCGTCACGGCCACCACAATTCTAACTTCACCACACCTCTGCGCCACCACCTCCCCCTCCACCAACACCACCACGACACTCCCACTACTACCATATTTTTAGATCCAAGCGAAGGGTTGGCTACCTAAAACGTCCTTGTCCTAGGATACGTATCACTACATAGGAGTGGGTTGGATGAGAAATTACTATCTTATCCAGTACAACGTTTCCTGCTAAACACGCACTCAAAGATCTGGACATAATTACGGGACCAAGCTTGGTCTTCTTGTGGACCCCAACTGGGGCCTTCTAGCCCAAAGTAGAAAGCACTGAGTTGAAGAGATTTTAACCTTGTGGCCAGAGACCATGAAGCTGGGCCATATGCACATGTCATACATGACTACCACACCTATACACACGCGCGCGCGCGCGCGCGCGTTCGTGTAAGAATAGTTTATTCTATCTTTTTTAAATATTGGGACATCCATTGCATATCTTTCCCTTTAAGATTCACTCAAGATTATGCGTACTTGTCTAGCAGTAAGTCCCTTGTACCTCCAAGACACGCTAATTGGATTCTACTCATTCTTTCTTTCTTTCAGTTTTACCCTACAACCCTGGCAAATTCTCATACCAAAGGTCTCCCCCCCCCCCCCCCCCCCCCCCCCCCCCCCCCCCCCCCCCCCCCCCCCCCCCCCCCCCCCCCCCCCCCCCCCCCCCCCCCCCCCCCCCCCCCCCCCCCCCCCCCCCCCCCCCCCCCCCCCCCCCCCCCCCCCCCCCCCCCCCCCCCCCCCCCCCCCCCCCCCCCCCCCCCCCCCCCCCCCCCCCCCCCCCCCCCCCCCCCCCCCCCCCCCCCCCCCCCCCCCCCCCCCCCCCCCCCCCCCCCCCCCCCCCCCCCCCCCCCCCCCCCCCCCCCCCCCCCCCCCCCCCCCCCCCCCCCCCCCCCCCCCCCCCCCCCCCCCCCCCCCCCCCCCCCCCCCCCCCCCCCCCCCCCCCNCCCCCCCCCCCCAACCAACTCCAACCCCTACCATAAAATTGGGGTTCCTGCTGTACTTCTTTGTCGTGCAAGTCATTGAAGAGCAGTCTTCTGTTTTCAATTGATTATAGTTTGACATCAACAATATACCTATATATGTATTTCAGTCTTCTGTTTTCAATTGATTATACTTTGACATCAACAATATACCTATATATGTATGTATGCATGCATGCAAGTGTGGTTCTTTTATACATTGTAGTCGCTACAATAAATTTGCTTTTTAACGACGAACTAATTCGTCACAAAAAAGTAAAATTGGGTCCCTATATATTTGTACTTGTAGTTGCTAAAAATATGGTAAATAAATTTTTTGAATTTTTTGAACCATTCATTTCCTGGAATTAGACACGAAATGATTTTACATGCAACCCAGTGTCCAAAGTTGATGAATTTTTTAAAAAATAGTTTACATCAAAGCAACCGAGCTGAAATTGAAGTTTGTGAAGTTGATTTGAGAAGAAAAAACAAGTCTTATGTAGTGTAAATGAAAGAGTTTAAGTGAATAACATGCTTCATTTGTAATAATTGATGGAAATCTTTTTTTGATGTGGTACATTTAGGTTCCAAAATCTGTCATTCACGTTAGAATAATAAAAAACTTAATGATGTGAGTATACATTTTTTCACTCTATGATTATATATTTATGTATTGGGAATTTAAAAGCTTTAAAAATAGAGTAATGTTGTATAAACTTAAAAATTAGACTTAAAAAGTTTCAACCATTGAATAGGTGATGAGTTCTAATATTATTAGAACCTAGAGTGAAATCAATTGTTGTAATTATCAAGTTTATTTTTTTAAGTCTAATTTTTAAGTTCATGTAACATTGCTCCTAAAAATATAAACTTATCTCGATGTACTAAATGTCACATTTGACGATCTAAACAATCCAAATTCAAATTTTATCTTTTTTTACATTGTACAAAATTACTTGTTTACCCAATGGACACCTGGTAAAAGACCCGATTTTAAATGGGTATCAAACA
This sequence comes from Ilex paraguariensis, assembly GCA_963454935.2. Taxonomy (NCBI): domain Eukaryota; kingdom Viridiplantae; phylum Streptophyta; class Magnoliopsida; order Aquifoliales; family Aquifoliaceae; genus Ilex; species Ilex paraguariensis. Next base: position 344,911 of record CAUOFW020002724.1, read on the forward strand.
TTAATGGTCTATTTGATATGAGGGATGAAAAATGAGAAGAATGGAAAGTTATGATGTATAGACTCTCCATCCGTAAAAGAAGAAAAATCATTTTCTCTCATTTTTGTTTGGTACGATGGATAAAAAGTTGAATGAATTAATTTTTTATTATTTGGTATCGAAGTAAATAAAACACATAAAAATTTAATTTACCAATATACCCTCACTAATAAGAATTATTTTTTCTTATTGCAAGTAGACTTTTCAAGATTTGAAAATGTTAAAAATCCCACCAATTTACTATAAAAATTAATAAATATGTACAAAAATATATATATTTTTTCATCCACTTTCTTGTGGAATCAACTAATAAATAGTTTAAAATATAATGTTTGTGAGTTTTGAGAAATTTATCGAAATTGATTTGTAAGGGATACAATAAAAAATTGTCTAATATATAAGAGTGATGATTATCGATATGGTATGATAACATGATATGAACTCGATATGTAATTTTGATCGATTTAACGTCAAAGCATGTTACACAATTTTTTAAATTAATCGGGTCGTAATCAATTAGTTGGATCATATTATATTGAGTTTGTATTGTATTAATTTTTTTGGTATGATAGATGAAAATATTGAGGGATAAATTTTCTATTATCTGGTAAAAGAAATAAAAAGAATGGAATGAAAAAATATATAAACTCAATCTAATATTATACCCTTGAATATAAATTATATTTCTTTTATTATAACTTCTAAATTTGCACTTTACAGAGAGTCAAAGAAAGGATAAAATATGAAGTGTGAAATAAAAACTATTTGTTACAAAAAAATTGACTTTGTGGCATGTTTTTAGAAAAATCTTGCCCATGTAGAAATAGCACCTTTTGAAGGGCATAAAAGTAATTTACTTAGACTCATTAAAGTTAGCAACACCTCTCTCCACTTTCCGCCTGCTTTTGGAAGGAAAAAAATGGTGGGTTGAATGGAATCACTTTCCACCCTCTTTTCCATTCCATTTGATTTTCCTTTGAAACCAAACAAAGAATACTCTTTCCTTCCTCTCCATTTTCCATTCTTTCTTTTCCATCCATCCACTTTTCCTTCATACCAAACAAGGGGTAAGAGATGTGGAGAACAAGAAACATATATAATGGATAAAAAAGTGTATGAATTTGCAAAGGATCACATAGAGTTTGAGATAGTGATCATACTATTCAACAATCTGAGCAACTTGAGCTTAATTCGTGCCCATTTAGACTCGATTAAATTATAAAATGAATTGACTATGATAAGATATCTAAATCCACTTTGTAAACAAGCTAAATGTGCAAGTAAAGCATTTAGCTTAAATTTTTTGTTTATAAGTACTTCTAGTTCTATTGCCAAACAATTCTATTTGAAATATGAATAATCCGAAATATATTCCTAAAAAAACTCTCGATCATAGATGCTTCTTTCTCACTCTCTTTTCTAATATTGTTTTTGAGAAATTTAACTCTTAAGGGTTTTATTTTATAGTTACTAATATTTATTTTAAGAGATTTTCTATTAAAAAACTGATTATTTTAGGATTGCTTATTAAGTTAGAGGGCTAATTTTTATATTTGGAAATTGAGCTCAATTTCAGTTTAAGTTTTGCTCAAATTCTCATAATCTTTTAACAAGGCGAACTTCAAAGTAGATTAAGCTCAACAACTGAGTTAAACTTGAGAATACTCAAATTTAATAAGTCTACATATGAATAAATATAATAATAAGTTGAACTCGACATAAAAATGTGTCACATATACTGCCACTTTTATTATTCTCTAGGAAAACAGAAGATATATACATTATCAAGTAATATTTTTAAATAAATGGTATCAACTTAGTAAGACTACATCTATATGTATTCATGGGTAGTACCACAATATATTTTTTCGATAATATATCTTTATTTTTTATTTAATAAAAATACGACACATGTAGATATTTTTTTTTTTCGATACAGTAGTCATATCCTATATTCACACACACAGATATACACGAAGTTATATGATATCAAAGATGGGACTGTACCTATCACTTTTAATGGAAGCTCTTATATGTTTCTAATCCTTCAGTCCCCACAGTCTGAGTCCCTGCTCCCCACCCGGCTAGCCTACCACTCCATAGCTAGAACCTGAATTTTCATTTTCTGATGTGCAAGGACAATGGCCCATCATCAGCAAACCCTAATTGACTGGGTGTGTGTGTGTGAGAGAGAGAGAGAGAGAACATTTTCAGTGACGTTTTTCATGAAACCACTTGATGTAAAGGATGATGCCCATAATAATCCAGGTCCCTCAAGGGTCACAAAAACGAGTTTTAAATTCAAAAATTTTTAGTTTGAAACTTGATAATTCCTTAATGTAAGATTATAGAAAATTTATCTCTAATAAATACTCTGACTCTGGTATGAATAACGTTTTTTTGACCGGATCGAATATAAGATTGATCAAGATGTGCATAAATTAACCTGAATATACTAAGAACCAAAAAAAAAATAAAAAACATAAAAGATAATGCCCACGAGCCTCACATTGCAAGTGTCCCCCTAGCTATCTCCTTAAAAAATGGCTTTTAAGGGCACGCTTGATAAATCATATGGTCTTTGTTTGAAGACTCTCTCTCTCTCTCTCTCTCTCTCTCTCTCTCTTCACGATGTAAACGCTCATTGTCCATCTTATGCTTAGTCCCTTGATATGACTTGATCAACCATTCTTGGACTGAAAAACAAATAAGTACTTAGGTCTATGACTATGATCACATTGTCGTACCCATCGAAATACAAGATTCATGTAATCGATTATAATTATTCGTTTCCACAAATAATTGCCAACATGCTAACGAGTTGAATTGACGAACTTTGGTTTAATCTTGGCTCACTTGGGTGGATTTTTCATTAAGCTAAGACCAAATAAACTTATATTAATCTTGGATCACTTGGGCTTGTTTCTTAAACGAAATTATGATCTTGCATTAGAACCAAAACTGAACTATGTTAAACCCTACGGAAAATGCTGATAATTGGATCTAATTTAATGACTTAATTTAAGAACTTAATCAACTACAGTTATTGGATTAAGAGTGAACTCCATCTAACGTTAATCTAAGTCCTATATGTTTCGCTTTGGTTCAAGTTGGCTTTTACATTTTTTATTTTTTATTTTTGCAATTCTTTCCCAAAATTAAACGATTGACAACCACATAACTCTTCAACTCTAATGATCAGAAACATAGAGTACAAATAAAATCTGCTTGCTAATTAAGGAAATTTGCAACAGGAAAAACCAATCATATATCAATCTTATATAGATTGAATGATAATAGCAACATAGTCATCGTCATTTGTTACTAAAGTTCACCACAAATGTGAAACAAGCCAGTCTAACAAGAAGAATGACAAATGAAAAAACGAGACACATACAAAGTCGAAAGTATATAAAACATAAGTCAAAAATAACTTGGGCAACATGTGCTTTCATAAAATTGCATAAGGTGTTATAGGTTTTTCTCGGTTGGGTCGGTGTATCCAACTATTTGAATACCTCGAGACTTGATTAAAAATCCACTCTTAAAAGCTCGACTAGCTATTGTGTTAATACTTGATCTTCCCTCGATAGTGTCCCATGTTTTGGTGGGATTTCAGAACTCCACACCTTCCCTACACAACACCCAAAAAAAAAAAAAAATCACAAGGATGAGTTTTTTACCAACTTATGGCAATCTGATAATTTTATTTCACATATACTAAAGTTTTTAATTTATTTCTAATTTATCATCGTTTAAGCATGGTTTAAATCTATATTTTTCAATGTAAAAATATATGTTTTTTTTAAACACACTTTAAAAGTTTTTTATAAAATTTGTTTTGCAAATATACTTTTAAATTAAAAAAATATGTGTTTTAAGTTGTGTTATCATCAAGATTTGATAAATTGAAAAACAAGTTACAAATTACTATACAAAGAGAATAAATTTGTAAAATGACCGTAATTTAAGGACAAGACTATGGTGCCTCATCTTGATATTGTAATGGGACCCATAATTTAAAAGTTGAGTCCCACAAAGATATCCATGACTAGCATGGAATTTGCAACTCTCTCTCCCTCTCTCCCTCTCTCTCTATGAAATTATTTAGACAAGAAACCATAGATAAAGCAAGAATAAAAGTACGAAAAGGGCCCATTCACAAGGCCCTAAAGGGAAAGTTTTTCTTCCTAGCTTTATTGTCCCACAAACATCATAACAAATACTAGGCAAAACATAAAGAGAACTCTATAATGTTAGATTTCCTAGTATTTTTGACTTCCAACTAATTCTAGTACGAAAAAGCTTACTCACAAGCACAAGGTGGTGATAAGGGTCCTTCGCACTCAAAAATGGCATCATATCCGTTTGAGAGCACGAGCAAGTACTATTGTAGAGATACCGGTGTTAATCGAGTTGAGTTGGTTGAGTGCAAGTATGCTTAATAAGTGTGATTTGATTTGCCCAACTCCATTGATGAGCTAACAATTTTGCTTAAATTCGGCTCAATAAAAACTTGTGAATATTAAATCGAACTTTAGAATAACACCAAACTCAACTTCTCTGTAAAAAATTCAAAAAAATAAAACATATTATTCCATCCCAAAGTTATCAAATTTTCAACATAAATCTCCCAAGAAAATGAATAGTCAATTAAAAAAAAAAAATTATCACAACGAGCCAAGTCCAAACCAAGCTGTTTGAATCATATAATATCCCTATCCGCATAGGGTCCATGATTCTTCAAATCCGAGTTACGATTTATCTGAGTTACCATTTTTTTAATTAAGCTAATAATGAGTATGGTTGAAACCAAATTAGTGGCAATGATGCGATTATGTATCATGCCTTTCGCTTTTATGAAGCATCATAAACCATTGTTTATAGTGTGCTTCATCAAGTTGATGATTTACACATTAAACCAATAATTGATTAGATTCAAAAAAAAGTAATTATGCATACTTATTACTACTCCTCTAAGAATTAGCATCTTAATCATTAATAATGTGATCACAGTCAATTTGCTTCTAGTCTTCCAATCATATTGATATAATAACTAGTAATAATTTCATGCTGAAGATACTCTGTAATACAAAAAATAAAACGTTAATCGTGTAATATTTATATTTTAAATACTAATTTATTTTTAATTTTTTTTCTTTAATTACATAATTTAAAAATTAAAGCAAATAGAAAGAAAATAAGAGAAAGATAGTTGTGAATTAATGAAGTTGTTTGACATTGGAGTATGTATTGTTTAAGTTGTCTAACATTATGACGAATTCGGTCTCAAACTATGAATTTGCGCTTAGAACTTGAGAGCGTGGGTGTATATAGGCGAATTGTGTGACTAAGGTGCTACCCCTATTATAAATCACAAAAGACAAAGTATAACTGATACAAGTTTGTAAGACATTAACTGATTTACAAATTATAATATGTAAAAATTGGTTAATTGGCTGTAAACCAAGGGCAATTTAATTATCTCTCTCTCTCTCTTGAAATCTTATTGAAAATTGTTTTATCCATATCTTTACTATCAAATAATGGGAGATTCCTCCAAATCTCTTTGAATGGTGTGAATCTATCCACATCATCCAAACTTATCATATTTAAAAGCTACCTTCTTTTTTTTAACTTCAAAGTTTAAATCTAGTGACATGACCAGATCCTCATCTTCCAATAGAAATTAGATAATCAACCAATTGTTTTAGGATTTGAGAAGAACCTATCCTTAGTGAAGGGCTCACTTGTATATGATGGATTATACTTGAATGCATGGCAGGTGATTCTCTGAGAGGAAAATTGAAGAGAAAGTATATTGGAAGAGATTTCACTCTATCTCTTCTTTTTCATTGTTGAGCATTGAATTGTTTGCTGACAACTTGCCATAAATATGATTGGCATACATCCAAGAATCTTTAAGAGTCACTTAATGTCTAGAGATTGTGCAATAAATGGATTTTAATTTGAATAATGTTACACAACCCAAATAAAACTCAAAAAATTACAACTCAAAATACATATCTTCCCTTGAATGAGTAGATCCTATTAACTTTTTTCAGTTAGACCCACTCGTCTAACGCTCGTGTAAAAAATAATATGCATTGAGATGGTAATGTTTGAGTTCCATTTAGATTGTGTAGCGTTTTCCTTTTAACTCTTTAACTCCCTAAATCTAGCTCTTAAAAATGGTGCAGCTCCCCTCACCATTCAACCCCTCCCTCTATATCCCTCTCTTTACTCTATTTTTTTCTCCCCCTTCGAAGTCCCCATTGCGTCCAAGTTCTTTGAACAATCAAAATTAGGTAAACCATATTTGCTTTACCTTCTATGATTCCATTATGTAATTGAATTGTTTAAGTATGTTTCCCACTTTGCTATTGTCTAATGCTAGATTGCTGTTGTCATTTTGAGCTTATTGGCATGTCTATTCAAACAATGAACTATCATATCATGTAATCGTCATACAATGTGATACGCATTACGATTTTATAATCTTTTGTAGGTCACGATTATAATCCATTGCGAACGCGAAAAAATAATAACATCATTTTTGGCCCAAAAATTGGATAGGGGTTAAGACGCTGTCGGGCGTCGGCGGCTAACTCAAGTGCCCCTCGAACCACGCAAAATGGTCACCTATTACACGGTTCACTAATTCTACCTGGGGTGGGGGTACCTATTATCATTTTACGACAGTCATATAAGGTAACTTCTTTCGAACAACAAAATTAATTCTATATCCTATTGCCTTTTTGAATTTTCTTTTTTAGCCGTTTTCCAAATCAACCTTGCCCATGCACTGCACGGGATACCACTAGTTCTTTTTTCTAAGACTATGATTTCTATTATCTACCTCAAGACCACAAATGGACGAAAGATAAAGAACGACAATAGGGGGAAAATAGTTCTTGTTTTGCGCTTAAAAAATGCTTTTGAAAAGCAAAAAAGCAAAACCTAGTTCTTCTCCAAAGACAGAGTTATTATTTTTTGTTTTTTTTTTCCACATTTACCCCGGGTTGCACTCCCATCTAGAAAAATAAAAGCATATATGGTAGTACAAATACAAATACATATATACATACACACTTATGCATCAAGATTCATGCTTGTTACTTCTGAAAATAATCACCAAACATGTTTTCACTTTGTTAATTTCGGTTTTAATCCAAAAATATAGTTAACCTATTTATTTATCAAAACCATCTTTAAATAATATTACTCTGTCTAGCTAATGTTGCAAATTCAACGGTGAAGTTTAGAAGTGTAAGAGTTATTACAGTGCAAGACTTTCTTCCATGAAACAACAATATTTTTCAGCAGAAAATATAGAAAGATACATCCATTCTTTGACATAATTCTTACTCATTTCTTGTTCTTCATGTAAGCAAGTTTTTTTATCGTTGTTGCAGGCATTAATGGATAATTCTTCACCAAAGAATACCGTGTCTCGTGAGTAAAAATAATTTGTCCTATATTTTTTATATTTATTTGATGATTGCAGAATGACTTGCAAACTTAAGTCCAACAAAGATTGGTGAGCTTAGAAGTTATGTTGTTACAGAATTGAAGTGTAAATTGGCAAAAATGTAATTTTCCATATAGGCTTTCTTTAATTTGGACAAAATCTAAAATTAAAAAAAAAATAGAACTAGGAATGAAGAGTAGACAAAACTTGATTGCTAAAGAATATCTAATTGTAACCATTTTAGGTATCAACAAGAAATTATTAGATTAAAGTTGATTAGTTCTCACAACGAAACACGGGCAATAAACGAGTTGGGTTAATATTAAACATGAATAATTTAATTTTGACATGAAAAACTCAGTTAACTGGTATTATAAGAAGAAAATGTTTATTTTTAGACTTTCGAATTTGATTTGAATGTTAATTGAAAAACTAATAAAGTAATAAAAAAATAAAAGAACTTTAAGCTAATGTATTTTAATTTGATGAAAAGTAAAAGTACAAGTACCTTAATGAAACTCTTTCAAACGAGGTTCAAAACTTTTCAATCCCCTATTTTTCAATGTCGTTTATCTAAGTATACTTGGTAGCTAATTATTATGTTTATATACACCGCAAACTAGAGTAGATTATGCTCTTGGTTTAGTCTAATTCGACCAGAAACCAATTACTTGACTCTAAAGAAAATTCAACGGTTGGACCAATGATGACCATCTCGCCATTATTTGCAAGTTTGAAGTTCGAAGTTTGAACCTCATTCCCACCATCTCCATTTAAATATTGTCCCAAAAAAAAACTAAAAAAGATGAACTACTTTTTAGTAGAATATTTTTTGCTTTCAATATAGAAGAGGGGTGTCCATAACTATACTGAACAAAAAATTTCAGTATCGTATTGTCAAATTTTATAAATTTTGTGGGTTGAGATACAAATTTTTATTTACAACTTTTGAAGTCATATTATAACTTTTATAATTCAAGTTACAATTTTTGTCGGTCATTTACAATTTTTGTAAACTATTTAGGACAAATCCTAAAAATTTTAAAATCGATCACAAGTAACTTCAAAAGTTATAAATAATCTATATAATAAAGTAGTTTACAATTCAAATCTCAAAAGATAAACAAAATGACTTTTGCTATTCGCGGTTAAGATCGCTTTAAATTTTACTTTAAAGTTAATTTAACGATTAATATTAACACCCTAAATTTAATATAAAAAATAGACCCATAAGGGTGTGTTTGGAATAACTTTTTAAAAGTACTTCTAGAAGTTACATCTCATAAATACTTTTTTTAAAAAATAGTATTTGAAACCGACCCACCACCACCACTCCCACTGCCACCATCACCGTCGCCGCCACCACGATTATTGTCTCCTACCATAACCATCATCGTCTCCTACCACCAGTACTGCTGCCCACCACCTCTCACCCCCAATATAAATTGATGCTTAAATTCTTTTATCTATTTTTTATATTTGTGATTTTATATTAGATATAAATAAAAATATGCTTACTGTTTACTATTTTTTATTACTTTGTGCCTTCAGGCACAGACAATAACTAGTATATATAATAAAATAGCTTACAATTCAAATTTCAAAAGATAAACAAAATGACTTTTGATCTTCGCGGTTGAGATCATTTTAAATTTTATTTAAAGTTAATCTAACGGCTAATATTAATACCCTAAATTTAATAGAAAAAAATAGGCTCTTAAAGGTGTGTTTGAAGTGACTTTTTAAAAGTATTTCTAGAAATTATTTCTGATAAATATTTTTTAAAAAAAACAATATTGTTTGAAATCACCCCACCACCACCACTGCCACCGCCACTGTCGTTGTAGCCACCACCACTGTCGTCGCCACCACCACCACTGCCCCCGCCACCACTACCACTATCGCCACCGCCACCTCTGTCGCCCCCACCACCACCATAACCGCCGTCCTCGATGTCACCACGGTCATTGCTACCCACCACAACCATCATCATCTCCTACCACCACCTCTCACCCTCACTACAAAATAATATTTAAATTTATTTATCTCTTATTTATATTTGTGATTTAATTTTGAATATAAATACAAATATATTTATTGTTTACCATTTTTTATTACTTTTGCAATAACTAGTTCTTATATATTGTAACTGATTCTTAAAAATTATAAAAGAAAATGTTAAATAAACTTAAAAACTTAATTTGATAAATCACTACCATTAAATAGGTAATAAATTCCAATAAATTCTGATACTTACAGTTAAATCAATGACAAATATAATAGTCACATCATCAAATCAAATTTTTAAATTTGTGTAAAATTGCTCAATTATAAATGACTCTAGAAAATTATAAATCATAAAATTTATAATATAGTATGGTATTGTATCAAATAAAAAAAAAATTTAGTACCATAGACTTTTCCTAGAAAAGGATCATAGGGGTGTCAAACATGTCGGGTTAAACGGTTACATATCGGATTAAACGGGTGTCAGGTGAAAAATATATGAACCCGTACACGACACGTTTAATAAACAGGTAAAAAATCTCAACACAAACACAACCCGTTTAATAAACGGGTAACACGATATAACTCGTTCAACTTGTTTAATTTTTAAAAAATTATATTAACAAATTTTAATATTCTATTTTTTTTATTGTCAATTGCACTTATCTCAAAAAAGAGAAATTTTTAGTCAAATCTCATAAAAATAAGACTTGAAGGTTTAAAAAAAACAAGCAAGAGGTCATTATTTTTTATAGGCAACTCAACCCTCCTCATCTCTCCTTATTTTTCAATGTGGGACAAAAACAAAAGACATTGGTTTATCTTTGTCTTTGAAGTTCTCCTCATCTCCTCTCTTTTGTGTTTGAACTATTACTTTATTTTTTTTTATTGATTTATTTACTTCTTTTTTTCTTGCGAATCTTTTAAAATAATTATTAATTTATTATTATATTAATTTTATTTAAACGGGTAAATGTGTAATAAACGGTTTGACAGGTCTCACCCGAACACGACCTGTTTATTAAACGTGTTTGACATGTCAACCAGTTTATCACCCAAATCCGTTTAAGATTTCGTTCAAATTCGTTTAATTTGTATCGATTAATCGTATCGTGTCAAATTTTGATGGCCTAATCGTCACTTACCTGTCATGACAGCAGACACTATGGCCATTCTAGTTGTAGGCTCTGAAATACTCGTACTAAATATTTTAAGCATGGGAAGTATTGGAAATTTGCCAACCACAATTAGAAAAAAGAGGCTAAAAAATGTTGACAAGGAGGAAATAAAAGCAGAAGAAAAAGACATGTTAGAGGAGAATGTAAGTTGGCTAGTGAACATGATAACAATATAAATGTACTACTTTATAGTCTCTTAGGTTTTAGGATCTTTTTATTATTATTATTATATTCTTTTTTTTTCTTTTCTTCTCGAACTTTTTATCAACTTGTACCCTAACCACCCCAACAAAAAAACCTTGACAAAATATTGTTATAACTATTTGTATTTCTTTTTCCCGATATATTGGACCCACACGCTCACATGTCGTAATTCTATTCATTATTCCTAGACCTATAAACAAAATAATTGTATACTTTGTCACCATATCACTTACATATGTTATGCTTTACCTAACCTTGAACTTTGACCACCCATGACCAAACGGGCTGCATAACCCACGTGTTGTATTCTCATTCGCCGCTTCCTAACTTTCAACAACCACCCTCAAATTATACGCAATATGACATAATTGTCATAAAGGTATTAGATTTTATTATATCACCAAGCTTGGTCTAACATGGTAATTGTTTTTCCACTAGGTGATGTCCTCCTACATACCATATTTTATAATAATATACACTTCCACATACACTGTTCACATATGTAAGAGAGAGAGAGAGAGAGAGAGAGAGAGGGGGGGGGGGCCATAAAGGCCAATCATGTGTCAACAAGAAAAACACACCATCTTTGCCAAGGAAACTTTTAATGATGCACGTATATTAAAGGGGATTTGTCTACAATAAATTGTTGGATATGGCATTCAAAGTAGATCTTATTATGTGGATTTTTTAACATATGCAGAATTGCAATAAGTGGTGGATTACAAGGAGAAAATTCTCTTGCAATCATAATGTCTAACAATATCATATCAGACCCGACACACATTGTTGGTGTTTAGAGGCAATATGAAGAACTAGTGGATACCAATATTTTTGCTAGAATAAGTGTTTCATAAGACGATCCAATCAAAAAACCCAGGTTTAGATAGATCCAAATGTTAAAACATGATGTCTATGTAGAAAAAAATATAACAACTTGCATATGTTTGATTCTTGTAGAAATAATGAAAATAGTAAACTTGTGGTAAAGGAAATGGTAGAATAAAGTTTTGTATTTACTAAACTATTTGTAGTGATTAATGATGCCATTGAGAGGGTCGACATTGCTGATTTGTAAGTGCTAAAATACAAGAAGAGAGTGTCCACGGCAACAAAATAGATGTGGTACATATTTTATAACAAAGATTCGATCGTGAGTGGGCGAAGTTTATTCATAGGAATATATACGTAAGGGTGAGTATAACGATAACAATTTTCAACAATACACAGCCCCGACACTAAAACCAATCCAACTATAACCGGTTCCACAATTTTCCAAGTTTAAGTTGAGATGGTATTAATGCATTTGTGTGTATGGTCTGCAACATCTTATTCTCATTCAATAATAGTAACACATTATATGTATGCATAAAATCAAAGGTTTACATATATGCTATGTATGGTTCCAAGTCTTCTTAAACAGAACCAAAACCAAACCTTCAAAATATCAAACTAGCCCCAAACAACAATTTGATTTAGTTTAGTTTTTCGAGTTTGATGACTTTAATGCTCACTCCTAGGATTATTGTCCCCATCCCAAAATATCCAAACAAGCCATTTTTCTATGATCAATAATAAATTATCACAAAAGCAAGTTCAGCAAAGATATTCTAGGGGAATGGCACAAATGGTACTGTGAAAGTAATCTACAGGGAGATGGGACATTTAAGTGTTGATGGTCATGAAGACCTTACGCATTAGGCAGTACCTGACACACACACACACAGAGGATAACACAATAAAAAAAGGAAAAGAAACTGAGAGATTTTTCCAAAAGCTGCAGAAGTGTTCGTCAGTGCCCTATAACAAAAATAACGCGGAGAATAATAATTTCCACAATAGCAGCTACTTGGACCCAAAGTCAGTTAATTAATATGCAAAGGCTAACATATTTCTGTGTTTTAGTGCTGGAATCTAGGACTTCAAAGCCAATCTAGTTGCTAGACTAGCCTTTTGGATTTAAAAGTATGTTCTGCTCTCCTTTATGGTTGATCTCAGAAAGATGTCGATGATCTAAAAGCTGGACAACGAAGCATGAGAAAAGTTCTAGGGTTCAACATCTATGGGCTCTAGATTGCTCTTTTGAATTTGATCACTCAAAGTACTCCTTCAAGACTCAAGAACACCTAGTTACTACTATACATTTGTATCTTCTTCCCAGATTACTCCAAATGAACTAGTTCACAGTTTATTAAAAAAATTCAGTAATGCATTCAAATTTGTAGACTTTCAAGTTTCAAATGTATAAAAAAAATAGCCAGCAAGAAGGTGTCATCCCACCAAATGGTCTGCTTTCCCTACCGTTCCACTATCTACTTCCTAATGAATTATTTTTCTCCCTGGCTGAAGAAAATAAAAACTAGTATATAACTGTTCTTGGTATTGCTATGCTCCAGTACCTTTGTAGATTCCTTGTATAAGTATGCCCTGAAAGCTTGAATGTTTCAGCCTCCAATTTTTTGGCCACATTGCACAAGTATTAGTTTCCAAATTGAGGAATATTTTCCCTTTAACTACCAGACCTTTGACCACTTATTATCACATAAGATAAATCCTCAGACTTGACGACTGTTGATGGTTGGATGTGTAAGGGAAGAAAATATTTACTCAATACAATTATCTAAGCCATTAGGATGTGTCATCTCTGCAATGGGCTTGAGGAGTATCTCAGCCATTAGGATGTGGGAGTACAGAGATATCATCTCTTCAATGGGCTTGAGGAGTATCTCAGGAGAGTAGGCAATCCAAGACATTGCAATTGGTCATAGGGAAAGATTTTGGTGTAGCACACGTTAAGTCATTACAGGGTTATGACATGCAATTTGTGTTTCCACCACATGGATTGGTGTTGTAGGAAGATGGAGAATCAGGTGAAATGTTGTTTGTATAATTGAGTTTGACAAGTATCATTTCTTCAAGTTTCCTACAATATTGTCTGTAGAAGGTTTCTCTGGATCATGTGTCCTTTTCTTTTTCTATTCTTTTGGTTTTATTTTGATGGGTTTGTATGCTCCTCCACATCATGAACTTGTGCACTTATATACTAAAGGGAAGAAAATACTCTGGGACATGATGTCATTTGAATTAATGCAAGTTTACAATACTATTATTACCCATCAATATCATCCATGCATACCAAAAATGATCCATGCTACTAGTAGAAATGACCCGGTATTTTTTTCCCTACCTTAATAACTGGGATAGGGGAAATAATTTTGTTCTAATAGTAAAATCAATTAACACAACACTTAATTAATTCAAAAATATTTCTCAAAAATAGCTGCTGAATTCAACTGGGTGATGATCAGGTGCTCAAAAACAAAAGCAAAAGCAAATGGAATAATAATAGTACTTTGCTTGACACAAAAAGAAAAGCATAAAATGTGAAATATTAAAATAAGAGAATCATTTAGGGGTGTCCCAGTGCTGGGATCAAAGACTCCAAGACAAATCTAGTTGATAGGTTAGCTTTTCTTTTAGTGTTTCCCCCATTCAAACTGTCATCCCCATGTCCATGTCCACTTCCACTTCCTTCCCCAGTCTCTCTCCTAACAGGACCAAGTCCCCCAGGCCCCTACATTGTCACTGCACAACAGAAATACTTCAGTGACCAAAGATGCTACAGAAGTTTCATGCTCCAGGAGTTACATAGGTAAATAAACACTTTGAATGGGACAGTTCTAGATTATAAACAAAGGACGGTCTAGTGAATGAGACTCCTGCCATTGCTAGGGAGAATTCAAGAAAATTACGAGGTTAAATGAAGAATTTGACAAAAAAACCAAGCAACTCACTAGTTCGGTTTCTAATTATTGGCATGTTTTAATCAAGTATGTACTAACCAAAGACAAATTATTCATATCCATAATCTCTTTTCACATGTATCCCTAAACCTAGAATTTATAGAAAACTCATGATGTCATTGTTAGTTATACAGGGCCAAGACCTGCCCTTAGTCTTCCTAAAATCACAAGCCACAAAGTCAAGATGGTCACATGTCCACAGGACCCACTACTTAAGACAATCCTTAGTACACCTCACTGAACTACGCAGGTTATACGGCAGATAGAAACGGGATATACCATATGATGCTTCTCATTCTTTATCAACAACACAGCTTAGTGATCCAACACACACTGTTCGCACTTCCACGGAGTTTAATATAAGCTGAAGAGTATAATGACATATTTGATCGACTAAGGACCAAATGATCATCTGTCCTAAATGTAAAATCAGTTTCCCCTTCTTTTTTTAACTCCTTTCTCCTTCATTGGCCGGAGGCAAAGATCAAAATTTCTTTTCGAAATAGCTAAAACATTTCTATGGATCCTGAGTGTCAAGGTGTTTCAAAGAGAGAGTGTTTCGGAAAATATATTTCCAATTTTTTTTCTCCATTTCCATTCTACTACTGAAATGTTGATGAAACATTTCCCAAATATTTCCGTTTCAAGTGACCGGAACAATGTATTAAAATGAAGTTTTAATCCTTAGTTGAAGGTAAGAAAATTTTGAGCAGCCAAAGGCGGTAACCAGAAGACAAGTTCTAAAAAAGATGATATGTTCAGCAGGACCACCAATCTGATTCGCTGCTCACTTATTCTAAGCAGATCGTACCACTCAGTAGGGGCCGCTCTACAATAGGAACTAAAAGCCAGTATACAATATCTGATAACAATGCATACACATATGGAAATCTGATAGGGACTATAAAAAATTACCAAAACGGGAAGAGAAATTTCGACGCAGAGAATGGTCGTAAGATAGCTGTGTAAAATGACGGAAACACCCATATGGGAATAAACATCGTAGAAAGATTACTGAGGTTGATTGCATTGAGATAAGGATGTCCCTGTCCGTCTCTAATCAGAAAATTATAACCCAGTGTGGAGAATATGACAACAGTGCATGCAAGAGGAGTCACCTATAGGTCCTACCAATACACTTGCTAAAAATAGCTGTAAAACCACTTGGGGTAGTGTAAGGTTGGATGGTTCACCCCCACAACCTTCCCTTTAAATACTCTTTCCCTACCATGTGTTTCCTTACGCTCTTCTACTCCCCATTTTTTTCCTTTGGTTCCCACACAAACAACAGAGCTCTCTCTCTCTCTCTCTCTCTCTCTCTCTCTCTCTCTCTCTCT
>CAUOFW020002724.1:362201-386040 GCA_963454935.2 Ilex paraguariensis
ACAACAGTGCATGCAAGAGGAGTCACCTATAGGTCCTACCAATACACTTGCTAAAAATAGCTGTAAAACCACTTGGGGTAGTGTAAGGTTGGATGGTTCACCCCCACAACCTTCCCTTTAAATACTCTTTCCCTACCATGTGTTTCCTTACGCTCTTCTACTCCCCATTTTTTTCCTTTGGTTCCCACACAAACAACAGAGCTCTCTCTCTCTCTCTCTCTCTCTCTCTCTCTCTCTCTCTCTCTCGGGGTGGGTGACTGCATGCTTGTATCAGAGCATATCTTCGAAGAAATGGAAGAGAAGAAAAACTCACCACCTCATGGCTTGCTCAAACAAAACAACATGATCCTCAGATTTCTCATGGTCCTACTCTCTAGTTGTGTTATTAACAGGAATTACCTTTGCTCTACCCATCCTATGGTCACCCCTACAGTTTCTCCTCACTCTGGTTCCTCAAATATTACAGCATCACTGGAAGCATTGAGACTTGATGGGCATCTTAGCTTCGACAACATGCACCATGCAGCCAAGGACTTTGGCAACAGACACCACTTTCTTCCTTCAGCAGTTCTACACCCAAAATCGGTTTCTGATATTTCCTCCACCATAAAACATATTTTTGAAATGGGCACCACTACAGGGCTCACAGTGGCCGCCAGGGGCCATGGCCACTCGCTAGAAGGTCAAGCACAAGCCTATCACGGAGTTGTCATCAATATGGAATCACTTCAAGCACCAGACATGTATTTTCACATTGGGGAACTGCCTTATGTAGATGCCTCTGGTGGTGAACTGTGGATAAACCTTCTGCATGAAAGTGTTAAACATGGCCTCACGCCAAAATCTTGGACAGATTATCTTCATCTCACTGTGGGAGGCACTTTGTCTAATGCCGGAATCAGTGGGCAGGCATTCCGGCACGGTCCCCAGATCAATAACGTCTACCAGCTAGAGGTGGTCACAGGTACGTTCATTTCATTCAAATCATTTTTATTTCCTCTGATGCACAATTTACTGTCAACAAAGAGAGAAACTAGTTTTGTAACTCAAATGTTTCGTATTCATGTAAAGTGACTCTTGTAGCGTCGAGACCTTGGCCGTAAAATGAACTCAACCTTGTTATAATACTGTACAGTAGAATCATCACTTAAGATATTAAACTTACTTCTAGACAGAGGATATAAGAGATTACTACTTTTTTTTGGAGTGCAGGAACAGGGGAGGTGGTCACCTGTTCAGAGAAGAAGAATGCTGACCTCTTCTACGGTGTTCTAGGCGGACTAGGACAGTTTGGCATCATCACCCGGGCAAGAATTTCTCTAGAACCGGCACCTATGATGGTAAAGTAACTTCCCATTGTTCATTAATGGAAAACCCCAAGCCCCGGGCCAAAGAAAAGAATCCAAGTCACCACAAGAATTATTTTACAGTTTTGTTAATCACTTTTGACAGGTGAAGTGGATTAGAGTGCTCTACACAGATTTTTTCTTATTTTCCAAGGACCAAGAGCATCTAATATCGTCCAAGAATTCTTTTGACTATATAGAAGGATTTGTCATCATAAATAGAACTGGTTTATTAAACAACTGGAGATCATCTTTCAATCCAAAAGACCCAGTTCAAGCCAGCCAGTTCAATTCTGAAGGCAGAACTCTTTTCTGTCTAGAAATTGCCAAATACTTCAATCCAGAAGAGACTAATTTTATGACCCAGGTGAGACTTGTTAGTTCATATCATGCTTAACTTTGCACAATGTTCACTTGAAAGTGCCCACTTCTTGACCTCTCTCCCTCTAATATGCAGAAAGTAGACAGCTTATTGTCAGAATTGAGTTACATTAAGTCCACACTCCTCTTGTCTGAAGTCTCATATGTAGAATTCCTGGATAGAGTGCATGTTTCCGAGCTGAAACTCCGAGAAATGGGGTTGTGGGAGGTTCCACACCCATGGCTGAATCTGCTCATTCCCAAAAGTAGAATTCATGACTTCGCCAATGAAGTTTTTGGAAACATTCTTACAGATACAAGCACTGGTCCTATACTTATCTACCCGGTTGACAAATCCAAGTAATAGTTCACTAAATCTGATCTCTTAACAACCTCAAATATATGGTGTTACCTCAACCTGAATTTCGCTCATCTTTGTAATGCAGGTGGAACAATAGGACATCTATGGTAACCCCTGAGGAAGATGTTTTCTACCTAGTCGCATTCCTATCTTCTGCAATGCCATTTTCCAAAGGAACAGATGGTTTAGAACACATTTTAAACCAAAACAAAAGAATTCTGGATTTCTGTAAATCGGCCAATCTTGGTATGAAGCAATACTTGCCCCATTACATCACTAGGGAAGATTGGAAAACTCATTTCGGCACTCAATGGGAAGTCTTTGTTATGAGGAAATCCACCTATGACCCTTTGGCAATCCTAGCTCCTGGCCAGAGAATTTTTCAAAAAGCCCGAAGGAGTTTCAGTGACATTGGTCTCCAGAATAACCAACATAATATACAGAGCTCTAAAGGAAGATAGATCAAAAGCCATAAAGCTTAGAACTGTACATTATTTATATCATTTTTGTATTTCCGCGCGTACTTAAGAATAGGAAAAAAGAAAGAGCAGTTATGCTGTCTGCTTTTCACATAATCTTATTCATAAATAACAACACTAATCACCCAATAAAGAAGGTATTTCAATTAAGTTATCCAAACATTAATTTGTACAAATAAACTAGAAAAAGAAGAGCCTCAAGCATAAAAATAAATCAGTACAACTTATTCATTGACTCAAGCAGTCAGAACTAAGAAATTGCTCAAAAGTTAATAAGCACAAGCCACACAATTAAGCTGCATAAAATGAGTTGAAGCCTAAGAAAGCAAGAAGCATTAGACTACTGATAAACTATTCAATTGTGATTAGACTTAAATGACTGGTTGTTGGGATCTAGGCCATAATCCGCATGGGACCAATTGTTCTTTGTAGAATAATTTTATCAAGGACAATTGTTATAGTGAAAAGTGATACTGCTTAGCCAAAAGGTGTCATGATTAAAACCATTATTGTTTGGGTCTCCTCTATGCCACTGGTTTTAAAATTTTGTGTTTTTTTTTCAGTTTTCTTTACTGCAACAATATTGCGGGATTCAAAGCCTCACTGTGGTTCAAACCCATTGCAGTATTTACTGGAACCAAACATCATCAAAGGGTGGTTATATATTTATCTTTTTTAAGGGTGGGTATAAGAAGACAGACAAGTATGTGCAATAGAACTGCTTGAAAATTTGGATATTGTATTCTCAAAATTTGAGCAGTTCTCCGGTCGATTAATCTATTTATTAATTAATTTTCTAAATGTTGTCCGTAATATTTTTCATCTGACATAGCCACAGAAATATGTTCTATTAATGCTTCTAAAACGGAAAACCAGACTGGCATTGATTATTCGACTTGGAAAAAGAAGAGTGTCTTGTTTATTCACACATGAAAGAGCATATTACGTGGCCATTACCAAAAAACTTTTACGACAGATGATACTTCTAAGAGAAAAATTGAGAATTGGGAGTAGGGAGTAGGGCAACGAACTTCCTAAAGCCGCTCTTTTGAATCACATGCAATATGGTTTAATTCTGTTGTTTGAGGACATGAAAATTGCCAAGACTTGAGATAAGTATGGGAGGCAAATCAGACACATGCAAACAGCTTTTGCTTGAAAACTTAATGGCCTAACAATTACAGAGGATTCGAGCCAGGTGAATCATGTGAATCATATGGCTCCTATTCTAAGGATTTGTCACTAGCAAATCCTTTTTGTTTTTTTTTTCACTGGCAAATCCTTACTAGCGCGTTTCATCTAGGGATTTTCTAGTCACTCGTATAAATTGTTTGCGTCAAAACTTGAGCATGGATTCATCCTGTCATACTAGCACTTGAGGAGGAAAGAAAAATTGGTACCATAGAGCTAAGAGGCTAAGGAAAGGAAAAGGAGAGTAATTTAAGCATGGAAAGGAAAGGAAAGCCAAGAGAGAAGCACACTTCTGTCAACAAGAATTGAGCTCTATATAAGGCAAAGCTAAGAAGGCATAAATATGAACCCAATAACATGGATTGGTGGATCAACTCTAGTGTTGGATATTCGACCAAAGTCAGACTAGGCATTCCAGGACGCGTTCTGTAGTGTGGACTATATCTGCTTGGTTAATCACTTCTTAAACAATTATAATTTTAACATGTGAGCTAAATGCTATGCAAAGAAACTTTCAGAGTGCAGAAGAAGCATAGATAGGAAAAAGATGTGGCATTCCAGAAAAAATCTCTCAGGAGTACAAAAGAGAACAACAAATTACCAGGACACAATTCCAACATCAACAAAATCTAAAGAACTCCATGTAAACAACTGATCAGACAACTTGAGAATATTAACTAGAATATCTTCACAAATTTATGAATTTTCATATTTTCTTTTTCAAAAATTTAAGAAAAGAAAAACATCAAACATTTTGCCCTTATGTAAATATCTTAACAAAAAACGATTTGAGAATGTCAAAACTGACATTAAATAGCAACATCACTGCCAAACTTATCGAGCAGACGGTGCCTGAGCATGTTCCAGAAGCTGACTAACTAGTTTGTAAGTGCGCCCAGAGAGTGCCTTAGTGTGGTCAATAAGCTGCTCATACCTGAAAAGAAGAAGAAAAAAATTGATTTGGAGGAATGTATGAAAAAAGTGTTAAAAGAAAACAAAAATGGCATATAGAAAAAAGGTCAAAAATAATAAAAAAACAAATGTGTCGTAAGAAATGTCAGTAGATAGAATGTTAATCTGTTTCAGCAACTCACACGTTGGGGTGATTAGGTTCCATCACAATGGTTCCTGTCTTAGAATCAATCTTAGCATCAAGCTTGGAGGTTTGGATAAGATTCACAATCCATCTCTCTGCCTCCTCATAATTCAAATTTAGTTTCTCTGCAAGCACACTGTCGAAAAGAAAAACATGAAAATATTTAGACAGTAACAGATACTAATAAAACATTTACACATTAAAATCTTATAACCGAATTATTTTCTCGTGGTTCTCTAGAGGAAAAAAAAAGTGAAAATTGAAAGTAAGTCCCCCTAAAAATACTTGTTTGGAGATAAGTTCTGTAAGGAAATTTATAAGGGGTTAAGTCCATATTTAAAATTATATGTAATGACTTAAGTCCACTTTTTTTGTTTATCTCAAAAATACACTTCCTTGAAAGGAAGTTAATCTTTTCTCTCTCATATTTATCTATATCCATATATAGATTAAGAGTTTGACTAACATTAAAAATTTTCCTCTCTTATCTATCTATATCCACACACACAAATATATATATAGTAACATTCAAAAAAATAGTAACATTCAAATACAAAAAAAAATTACTATGAATTTGAATAGTAAAATTTAAATTCATGTTACTATTTTTTTTATTATGTTATTGTTTATGTTACTGCTTTTGTTGAGTATGTTACTGTTCATGTACTATTATTTTTGAATATGTTACTATTTTTGTTGAGCATGTTCTTACTATTATTTTCCTAAATATTAATATTCAATGCTATTATTATTTTTTTTTGAATATTACTATTTTTTGTATTTGAATGGTACAATTTTTTGCATTTGAATTTGAAAGAAATAATTATTATTAAGTATGTTACAGTTTTTATTAACCATGTTATTATTTTTTGTTGAACATGTTACTATTGTTATTTTTTAAAAATATTAATATTGAAAGTTTCAATTTCTTTTAAATGTTACTATTTTTTTGTGTTTAAATGTATTATTTTTTGTTTCCAAATGATAGCTTTTTTTTGTATTTGAATGTTACTATTTTTTATTTTTAATGTTATTATATATATATATATATATAAGAGGAAAAATTTTAATGTTAGTCAAACTCTTAACTTATATATGGATATAGATAGATATGAGAGAAAAAAGATTTAATGTTTGTCAAACTCCCAAGATTTAGGAGTTTTTAATTTTTAGTTTTATTTCACTTCTAAAGGGAAGGAATAGTATGGTAAAATTGCCAAAAAACGGACTTCATAACATAAAAGTTTCCTTGACGGACTTAAGTCCAAACAAGTCCATATAAGGGACCGGCCTCCAAATTTTCCAAAAAAAAAAAAGGAATTTAAACAGGAAAGGACAGAAATTTCAGCTATTGAATACAGGTTTCAAAAAATCCTATTCCCCATATGTAAAATCCTGAACTTTCTGCTATCCTAAAAAAAATGTACAGTTGCATGACCAATCAGAAAGAGAGTCAAAGAAAGCAGACAGAAACAAAAGTTAAAGATCAGCACATGTAGAAAAGTGAATTTGGATAATAAGTCTTGGTGTTACCCCAAACAAGCCATAGTAAAGCAAGGTATTAATTGTTGAGAATTAAAAATTCACAGAAAAGATGATGAGTACAACTTTGAAGAGTAGTTACATACCCCATGTCAATGCGCTGATGAATTCGGCAGTAGGTCTCAAAAATGAAAAGACGTGCATTTTCAAGGAACTCATCCCTCAATGGAACAGATGAAAAGTTGCCTTCTTCGGCTCGTTTTCCAAGGAATGGATCATTCAGTATTACCTGCATTGTAAAACCCATGTTCAACAGGCATCATATACAAGTTACTGGGAAAGCACTAAAGGATGTAAAATAACCATCCCAAGACAGGACTAAAATGGACTTATTTAGAAAACTAGTCAAAATCACAAATTATGCACATGTTAAATTAAGACACCTATTTGATCCAAAAAAAAAATTAAGACGCCTATAATCTTTTAATTAAAACACTCAATCCTTCATGATTAGTGCCCAACATCCCTTTGTAAACTATAAAAGCCTTTGAAACTAAGTTATGATTTGAGGAAAAAAGAAGCAACATCAAAATCTTATTGACTACAAACAAGGGTTGGTTTCAGCATGACCAAAAATAATAATAGGTTTCCAGTGTATTGGAAATATAGGTTCTCCAAATCATTGGCCTTTTTATATGCTGACTATACAGTGTTATTAAAAGTGCACCTGGGAGATCAAAAAAATTAAGAACAGGTTTCCTATGTAATGGAAATATAGGATCTCCGACTTCAAAAAAATTAAGAACAGGTTTACTATGTAATGGAAATATAGGATCTCCGACTCAGTGGCCTTGTTATATGCTGACTATTAACTATAATATATCATACTACATCAACTTAAACAAGTGCAAGCCTAGATAGCAGCGTGAATACCAACCATTACACAGAAGAGTAGTCTGTACAAAAATTCTGAGGAAATAATATTATGGCATCCCAAAGATAGACTTCTAAGAGTACATGCGTAAACATCTCATGGTTAAAGAGTACAAAACACAGAGATAGCATGAACAAATTTAACAACAGGAGTTACAAGATAATTATGAGCAAGCAAACCACTTCAAAGTCAGGGCTTACTTCCTCACACTCTCTCATCTTTCTCTGAGCCCCATCAAAGTCATAATTGACAAATACACATGCCAAAAACTGTGTGATGGGATCTTCACAAGAGTACTGCTCTTGTTGAATAACTTTTATAAAATCTTTAAATTGAGGTCTCCTGCGTTTGTTGACAATGAATGCAGTAGCCAGGTAACGCAAAAGATGGGGAGCATTCGTTTGAATGGCATTTAAGTACCTGCGAAAACAGGTGTCCATTATTGCTAGAGACAACCGAAAATAAAATTACAAAATCCATTAAAAATAAAGAACAAGAAGCAGTGAACATAAAGAGGGTGATATCATCTGATCATCAAACATGAAGCAACAGTTTAAATGCATTACAAATTGTAATGCAATTCTGCATTACACATAAAAAGTGCATCAAGGTGGGTTTTTTCCATAAAAGTTTTTGGAAACAAGAAGATGGCAGGGACGAATAAGTCTTGGGCCACTGATATCAAACTTTATCCATGCTGAGTTGAGCACACAAATCATAAGGGGCTCATTAACATCTGACAATGGTCCTACATATTCTGCTGAAGAGGTCAAAGACACAGAAACACAAAAGGGAACTCACTCATGAGCACAGAATGGGGCTCAGAAACATCTATTGACTTCTATATCCATGAGTAAATTTTCATTCAACAGACAACTATACAGCATTCATTTCATCAATATACGAGAAGAAGAAGGAAGACAAAGGAACAAATATAAGTGAAACTGAATCCTTTTGTCCAAAGTTTGGGGCTGAATTGACCTTTTAAACAAGAAGGCAAAGTTGAACCAAAAATGACTATAAAATTTTATGGGAGTAATCAATCCCTTTCCTAAAAATAAGTACATTTTTATCGCATAGGAATCATAAAGTACGATGAACCAAAGTAAGACGAACAACAGAAACAAAATCATAAAGTAAGATGGACATAAGTAAGAGGAACAACATAAAACAAACAAGTGATATTCAATGGACGACCTTAAAACATGAAATTCGGTATCACTGTTTAAACCAAAGGGCCACCCGCGAAATGGCACAAAAAACCCCACCAGCTTAAAAGGCAAGCTTCTAGTCTCAAACTATGCCCTAGACGCAAAGAATAATAGAATTGCTCCCATAAGAAAATCACAACTCTTTTCTCTTTGAGAATGCACCCATTTTTTTCCCAATATGCATGAGTAGATCGCTATAACAATGAAGAATCAACCAGTACACTTCTTAAATAAAGCATCTATAGTAGAGCAGAAAGCCCCCGCAGAGGAGTGAAGAGAAGCCCGAACCCAAAGAGGGAGGCATAAGAAATCAAACCTTGCCTTTGGCAAAGATTGACCCCATGATCTCTTGGTTGGCAGAATCTTGAGAAAATCAAAAGCGGCCAACTAGGCTAAAAGCTTAGTTTGTTCTCTCTCCCATACACATTTATGATAAGTTCTCACTAAATGAACCAGAATCATCAATATTCTTTACTTTCTTTATTTCTTTTTGTTCATCGAATCAACAATCAACTTAGCAAAGATCACTATCAACTTCATTTTCCTTGGAGTTCATCCAATTACCTCAGCACCTACGATTGGGAATGATCATGAAAGGAAGACTCCCCACACCACATGCCCTCCAAGATCCCCCCCCCAAAAAAAAAAAAAAAAAAAACACCCAAAAAAAAGGGGATATTTGTCATGCCTAATCCCACAACAAGAAAGCAAAGGTTTGCATCATAGGAGGATTTCGAGGGGTTATGAAGACATAATAAAGCAATGACCCTTTGGCATTGTGTTTTTCTTGTCATCATATGGGTAATATGGTTAGAGAAATAAACTCTAGGATTTTGGAGAATAGAGGAGAATGGAAGGAAGGTTTATGGGATCGCATCTATTTTTTGGCATCGTTGTGGACTTCCATTACGATTTACGAAGGAGTTTAATGGTATTCCACTTTGTTGTATTTTAGCGGATTGAAAGGTCTCATGTGATACATAATTTGATTAGTTGAGATTTGTATTTTTCCACTTCATGATTGGACATTTTGTCCATCCATAGTGCTTTTTGAAATATCATTTTTTATTAGTTTAAATCAATAAAATTGTCTTGTTTCCCATAAAAAAAAAAACCTTCATTAACAGAAAAAAACATGCCCTAGTATTTGAGGCATATTTATAAAATAAAACAAGATGAAAAAATATCATGCCCATTAGCTTCCACAATAGCCCGTCACAGAAATTTAGAAGTCAAAAGATAAGAAATGACATTACCAAAAGCACTACAATATTGGCTCGTAAATACCTCTAAAGTCCCACGAACGGGGTCACACAACTCGAAATGGAGTAGGTTCACAATCCAGATCGCTCAAAGTTCAGAATCCAAATTATAACTCAAATCTCAAATTGATTCATGATTTAAGAAATCTCATATCGAAACTGGAACCACAAATCACAACTCTAACTTGTTATTTTAGTATTCTTTAAACTCATATTTTGACAATATTTATAAAAAATATAAAATAAATATTTACTAACTATGTGTATATGGATATATAATTTCATATAGAAATTACAAAACAAACCACGACCTAAAACAACATACCAACTAAGCCTACTGCACTGTACCACCTATTAGAAGATGTTACCGTACCACGTACCTGTATTCATATCACGTACCAAATCGATCTACGATTCAAGTAATTTAGAGGGATGCCACAAAGAGATGCCCATAAAAAAAAAAGCATCTAAATTCAATAAACTCATCCACGCATCATGGAGAACTTCTCTTCGACATAGTTCTTTATTATTGCAGGCTCCATTCGTAAGGAAATTCGAGCCTGCTCAATCCTATTCTATACACTACATACTTCCTCAACCACCCAAAAAGTAAGACATAATGATTTCATTTCAAATTTGCACAGCCCTACTTTTTACATAGTATAGAATATATACACCAACTGGAAAAAAAAAAAAAGGCTTTCCCTAAGGTCACGTCATCATTCGCACACGGTGTCACCGTCCAATAAAGCATGTCGATCTCACCTGTCATGTCTTTTAACAACCACTCAAGTGGGATTCAAACCCATTTATAGGTTTACTATTAGATAGTGACACCACGTGTCAATGATGAAGTGGTGTCATCGTTACACCCAATATTTACTCCTCACTCAAACCTTGGGGCAACAGTCAACAGAAGGAATTCCATTCCAAAATAAAAAATAGGTACATGCACATGAAACAGAATACATTCAGATGACGTACTTGTCCTGATTAAACAGGTCAATGATTTGTGTTCTGCCATTGTCATGGTTGAAGAAGATGAAGAGACTCCAATGCATTAGCCAAATTCTGTTTTGTACTTGATTCAGAGGAGATGAGAAATTCTGCAACCACATATTATCGTAAGCAATTGTTTTCTTCAAGGAACAAAACTAAACACAAACACAAGTTGGTATAGAACTTAATATGCTGGCAGGGACCTTTGAGTCAATAATTTCCTTCGACCGGTTAAGTTCTTCAAGTGCAATATCCCAGTTTTGCATCAAAATCTCAGCTGCTAGCTTCCCCCATAATGCACTCAAACTCCTTTCACTGTTTGTGCATAAGCCCCAGTATTGATACAGATAATCAGCAGCACCAGAGTAGTTTCCACATTCAAACTGGAATTTGGCGTAATGATATAACGCCTCTATCTGCTCGGGACCAATCTGATAAGTGTACAACAGTTTCATAAGACTTAACATACCCAAAACCCTACATGCCTTGCAATAGTGACAAAATAATCATAGTAATTAACTAAAGACTTTACAGAAACTAAAGACAATAACACTAACTTTTTACTCTCTCTCTCTCTCTCCCCCCCTTTTTTGGTTGGGTGCTTGGGATTAGCTTTTTTGTAAGAGAGCAATCATTCACTTGGACTACAATTTATTATTGCAACTAAAGCGAGAAGAAGTGTTGGAAGGCATGTCGGATAGGATCTATTTTTTAGCATAGTTTTGGGCTTCGGTGACAAAGAAGTTCGAGAATGTCCCTCTCTTTTGTATCACATCAAGTTGGTTAACATTTTGTGGAAGATGGCATGACAGTGGCTTTGTGGCTTGTGTTTATTGTTTTTTTCTTATCTTTGCTCGTCTTAAGGGCTGGACAACTTGTCCATCTCGGATCGACCAATGTAATCTTCATTTTTTGAATTCATATCATTTTGTTTCCTGTCCAAAAAATATTGCAACTAAGGCATTCACATATATAGCAACTGAATTCTCTACAACAACGTCAAGTACTAGTCCTCGTTAATATTCTTCAATTTTATCATTTTACAAAATAATAAAATTTATTTCCTATCAAAAAAATATTGCAAGTAAGCATTCACATATATAGGAACTGAATTCTCTACAACAATGTCAAGTACTAATCCTAGTTAATATTCTTCAATTTTATATTGCTTGCATTGAAAATCAATCTTCCAATAATTACATGCTATGGTAGAATTCGAATTCATACAAGGTAAATTATTAATCAACAAACCTGGTATCGATCATTGAGCATCTGAAGATTGTACGACTTATCAGCCCTCAACTCCTGAACAGCATTTGGGTTCTGCAAGAATGAGATCAATGGTGCAGCCGCCTCCTCCAAAGCCTTCAACCTTGCCACCACTTCAACCCTCCTCTCAATCATATCTACACTCAAAACATGGCTATACGCTTAAATTCCCTAAACATCAAAACCATAGGAAGGCTGACAGGCACACAAACCCTAAATATCTCAAACACTAAAAAATTTAAATAGAATGATACATATAAATAGACACAAAGTCAATATATATTAACCTCAAAATATTCAAAACCCATGATTTGAATATACATGTAACATAACACAAAATATTCAAACCTTAAATGCCTTAAAATCAAAATATAAAGCAAATACACAAAAAAGAGGAAAAGAAACCCCAAAACAACAAAATTCTCAAATCCCCAAAAACCAATAGATCAATGTAAGCATATTAACGTGAGAGTGTATATTCATACGCAGAGGGAGTTGAAGTGGGAAAAAAAAAAGGAACCTTGAGGAACGTCTTCTGTGTGGTAGAGAGACTTGTGGATGTCCATGGCGTAGTCGACCATGTTCGTGTTGTTGAGCAGTTCGATCTTCGCTTTAAGTATGAGTTCGTCTGGGTACAGTGCGCGCTCTTGTAGGAACTCCAGCAGTGGGAATACCAGGTGCCGATCCAGATTGGGAGCGATTCGTGGTGTCAGGTCGTAGTTTGCCATGGCCGCTGCTCTGTGTGTATGTGCGTGTGTTTGAGAGAGAGAGAGAGGAGAAAGCAGTGTTGGTGAGATTTGTGGATCCTGAACGCTACTAGGGTTTTTTGGGTTTTCCTCTATAATCATGTCCGGCCCAACAGTACGAAAAGTAGAGGAAAATTTATGGAGGCCGGTCTTTTTTGTGGATTTATTTACTAATAAGTCCATCAAAAAAAATTATTTAATATTAAGTATATTTTGATTTTTATTGTCTAAAATATCTTTAATAGTTATATTTAATTAATATAAATTTAAAAACTAATAACTTTTAAATTTTAAGAATTTGACTAACATTAAGATCTTCTATCTCATATATATATATACTAGTTATTGCCCCTTAAGACACTATTACAAAAAAAGTTATACTTAAAAACGATGTATATCACAAAATATCAATCAATATAGACCTACTATATTAAAAAAATTGATAAAATAAAACCAATAAATATGACCCTTAGATAATATCAATTTGCATACGCAATTTGTATAATCAAAAAAATAAATAGTGCAAATTTTTATTTAAAAAAATGACTCACGTCACGGTCTTTCATAATATAAACCTCTCCAAAATGCTCTTCCATTCTATGGGATAATTCGCAAAACTCTGTTTTTCATGGAGTATTGAATAGAGTACCAAGAATATTTTACTTTTTTATTTTTTGGTATATTTTACTTGACTTAAAAAATTAGAATAAGTGAGACTTATTTACTTATTATCTAAGGGCATCTCCAACCCTTACTCAAATTTAGATTCAAAATTAAATTGGAGTAAAAAAATCTTAAAAACTTACTTCAACCCTTGACTCAAACTTATATCAAATCAAGAAAACTCATTTTTTTAGTCAAATCTTTACTCAATTATTTAATGATAAGATTTTACTATCTTTTAAAGATCCAATGATCATCTTTATTTTCTTTTAAATTTTGGTTTTTCTTCATTTAAATTTGGATCTCTCATTCTTTAAATTTGAGTTTGTCTATTGGAGTCTTTTATATCAAATCAAGCTTTTTATTCAAATATTAATTTAAATTTGAGTAAAAATTTGAGTGATGATCAAAGATGCTCTAACACTCAATAGTTCTCAAACTCAAGTTATTATATCTCATTCTCTTTGTATTAAAAAATTAAAATTCTATAATGCTCGCATTAATCTAGAAATTAAAGTTACATAATACAAAAAAAAAAATCATTCACTCACTCGATGAAATTATAGATGAAAAAAAAATAGTTTTCATGAAATGCTAAAATCAAATGTTTCACTACAATTCATCAGTAATGAATTTAAAAATCATCACTGTATAATCCAAAAGACAAATATTCAAATACTAAAAAAAATATATCAGTTATCATAGAAATAGTGAATAAATTAAGGTATACATAATATGGGGAAGATATGTGTTTGATTTGGTGGGAGATTTGCCTCTAAATTAATGGGTGAATATGAAAGTTAGAGGCCCGTGAATGGAATGTGTAAATGAAAGAGCATTAATTTGGGCAATTAAAAATAGAAGGTGTCTTAAGCGGGAAAATAAAATTTGTCTGTCAATCTAATCCGTTGAATCAATATTTTTGAGTTAATCTGAGCCGCAAAAAATTAGAGATAAGATAGACATTTGGATATAACTTATCTTTTGTTCAGAATTGATCTGAGCCGCGAAAAGCTCAAGATAAATTTTAGGATTCAAACTCAGTTATATTTTATTACATAAATATTCATATATAGAATATGACTATTTATTTCTCTTTCTAATATAAAAAATAGTAACATTTAAACATAAAAAACACTACCATTTAAACACAAAAAAAATAATAATAAAATTCAAAAATGAAAAATAGTAATATTGAATATTAATATTTAAAAAAATAACAGTAGTAATATGGTGAACAAAAAAAAGTAACATTCAATATTAACAGTAACATCCTTATAAAAAAGATAGTAGTATGCTCAACAAAAAATAGTAACATGAAAAACATTAGTAACATACATAACAAAAAAATAGTGACATAGAAAATTAAACAAAATTGGGAATCAAACTAATAAATGCATTATTTATTTACACACAAAGAGGCACCAATTTTGACTGATTTGGGGACTTGTAGCTATTGTGTGTTCAATGCGTGAATGTTCTTCTCGTGAATTAGACAATTCATCGAAATTAGGGGTCAATGAAGAAGTCCAAGAAAAACTAGAGAGATTGAAGAGTAATATGAGAGAGAGAGGTGGGTACGATTTGAAATATTTGTTGGCTGAATTCAATGAGTATTTGACAGAAAAAAAAAAAAATTACCAATGTTCTTGGGTGGTATAATCTTTGAGATCGGCCAATAAGTTTTCATTGCAGGCCATGGACTTGAGCCATGTGGCATGGTGGCTCTATTGCTTAGATTGGAGGGATTTGAGCACAGTCGTTGTGGCCGTAAACATTTTGATAACGATGAATTTAAAGGTTTTTGAGTTGGGTTTATGGGTTTGCAAAGGGACAACAAATCTGATTTTCTTGATGGTGTTTCGACGTGTGAGAGAGAGAGAGAGAGAGAGAGAGAGAGAGAGAGAATGGCCTAATTGAGTACTATTTGAATTTGAATTTTAAATTTATGGAAAAAAATATTGGCATATCTCAATTATCAGTAAATTAAGGATTTGAATTTGAATTTTAAAATGATGGAAAAAAAAATTATTGGCATATTTTCATTAACAATAAATTAAGGGGTAACAATTTCTCAGTTAGAAAATTAATTTAAACAGCTTTTAAGAAATGGTATTTTGGAGTTTTAAAAAAATGGTGGACTTAACTACTTATTAGTAAGATAAAAATTGGATTTATCCCCAAATACGTTTCCTTCACGGACTAAAGTCATTATACGTTCCTTAAGGAGAACTCAGCCCCAATTTCACAAAAATAAAACTTGGGCTCTAGACCCCAAGTTTTTAGATGGTCTCATAATTTTAGATATATTATTGGCCCACAAAAATATTTAAATTCATTAAATTTTAAGCTCTAGAAAAAGCCCCAAAAAATTAAGTAAAAATTGGAACAAAGTATAATATTGGGATCTCTTTTGTTAATAGATCCAAATGCAATATTTTTGGGTTATTGAGAACAAATGTTATGTACTTTTTTGTAAGTAGGTTCAATAGTCTATTTTTTTAAAAAACAAATTCTATTATGTCCCCTAGTGTATCATGTACGCCTCTCTTTCTCTCTCTCTATCTCTCTCACACAAAGCTACTCCAATGAATCCAGTCAAATCGAGAATTTTTTCCCAGCAGTCCTAACACTTTCTCCCCCTTTTCTCGCAACCCTAGCAACGGGCAAACAATGGAGATTGATGTTGAATGGTTATTGAACTAGACCCCTAACATTTTTATTGAATAGTTTTAGATGTTCAGCTTCAACAAGGTGGAGATTTTTATTGGATCTCATAGTCGGTTAGAGATTCTTCAGTAAAACATTTTTCTACAAAAGATGCAAGTAGAAGAGAAAGGTTTATAACATAATTTGTAGCTTCACCCCAAATGTTGGCCCAACAATCCCAAATCCTTCACTACCACTACTCTCCCTTATTGGCCTCCACACCCCTAGTCACCATCATCGACGCCAGCCACCACCACTTTCTTCCTCCACAGTTCTTTCCCTTTCCAGCCATCACCACTCTATGCTTTAGGCCTATCACCTTCCGTAGCACCTCCACTCCCAGCCACACGAGCATGTAAGGTTTTCAATAAAATGCAATTAAATCTTGAAGACCTTGGTGAGAGAAAATGCTCATGGTGTTTTGTCCTTTATTAATTGGTCTTTTTCTATTTTAGTTGGTATTCGATTACTCACATATCACTTTTTTGTTGGGTCAATACTTTGTATGTCTTGTTTTTGCATTATGTCATCAATGAAATTGGATTTTTGTCTTGTTTTTCATGGGTTTTAGGTGTGTTTTGGGTTTGTTATTTGTGGATTTTATGGTCTACATTAGGTTGGTACTCTTAGGAGATCCCAAACTAGAAGATATCATAATAGTCTTAAACAATTTTAAAAAAAAAAAGTTATTGTGATTGTTTGGTTGTTACTGTGATCTTGTGGCTATTTAATTCACGTTACTGTCTACCTTCATAAATTTTTGATAGTGATTGTGGCAGTTATTGTAATCGTGTAATTGTCTAATTCACGTTACTGTCTAGTTTTATAGAATTTTGACAATAACGATGGGCAATGACAATAAAAATTCACATTATTGTCTAGTTCTGTAAATTTTGTACGGTTAAATTAGATGTTACTGCCTCAATATCACTGTCACATTTTACTTTTACTATTTGGCTGCTATTGTTACTATATCGCTATTATTGTTACTGTCTCATTGTTATTATTCATTTTGTAATATATTTATTTATGTTAAGGATAAATTAGTCTTTATGCCTTTAATTATCTTTTAAGCCCCAAAAAAAGTACTCGCATGAACTAATTGTTCTAAAAGTCCACAACTATGGACCGACCTCCAATTAACCCTAAAATTAAGTCCAATAAAACATTTTATGTGAAAATTGAAAACGAGGATAATATGGCAATCTATTTTGCTAAAAATTAGGATTAATTGCACTGGAGGTCCTCAAAGTATGAAGTTTGTCTCATTTTGGTTCTAAATATTTCAATTGCATCATTTTAGTCCCTGAATTATTGAATATATTTCTATGTGGTCTCTCAAGTAGATATCATCTAGATTGCTAACAATTTTTTATTATAAATTTATCACGTAATACCTAAATATGAGTAAAAAAATAATTTGAATAATTCTTGACCAAATTTTTATCCAAATTTTGGTTAAAAAATTATCCAAATTACACGGTTTTGATCATAAACTATTCAAATTTGGTCAAGAGCTACTCATATTACACATTTTTGGTCAAAGGCTAACCAAATTTTGATTAAGAGCTACCCAAAGTATTTTTTACCCATATTTAGGTATCACTTGACAAGTTTATGATCAAAAATCGTTAGAATTTGGATGTTGTCTACTTGAGGGATCACATATAAATATATTCAATACTTCAGGGACAAAAATTATGCAATTGAAATATTAGTATTAAATTACATTTCCTAAGCTTATAAGTGCATATAAAACAAAAGATGATATTGTCATCGTATTGCGTTGTGGTAGAGAAAGTAATCTACTCTTATCGTTTTCTTCCTTCTTCTTCTTTTTTTGGTTGAAACTTAATTAAATTTCTTCTTCTTCAAATGCGAAACTTAATAGATTTTTATCAATGGTGTAAGAGATGTCAATTTCTAACACAACTCAAAATCGATACAAAATTAACGGGTTGAAGTTAATTATTTTTCAGTCAATCGCACAATAGAATATGAGAATTGCATACCTAATAAGGGCACGACTCCTTTGCTGTTAAGAGGGAACAACATTGTGTGTTGTTAGTAAAAAATAAGGCCATTTTGATAGCTTCACACAACACTAAATTGTCTCCATAAATAGACCAGTCGATGATGTTGTTTTACTTACTCTATGACAGTAAACTTCTTTCTCCTAAACATGACCAAGTAAACGAGCGAAGGTAAACAAACCAATGTTTCCCCCCAAAGAAAATCCCTATCTGCATCTAAGTCTCAGTCTCTGCCTCTCACGGTATCATTGTTGTTGGTAAGGAAGAGGGAGATATGGGAAGTTTTAGGCCTCAACTAAAAAAGAGGGCCAAATTTATAGGTCTATAATATAGTCCATACCAAAAATTTAAACCCATAAAAATTAAGTTCAACAAAAAAACTCAATTAAAATTATAGTCAACAAAAAAATCTTAGTCAAATGATTTGGGGCCAAAAGTCCAAGCCAATGACATACAAAATTAAATTTGACAAAAAAAATAATAAGGTTTAAAATATGCAAAAAAAGTAGTGTACATTAGATATACTAGTCATTATCTCTCTCTCTCTCTTTCTCTCTCACACACACACACATTCTCCCTCTAGCTATACTTTTGTTTTTATCTAAAATTAAAACACAAATCAAACTATTTATTTTCATCCCCTCTCCCTTTCAACCACACTCTCTCTTTTTTAAATTCTAAGGTTGAAATATTTTCTTATTATGGAAGTGTTTGGTTAATTTGTAAATATAACAACTAGAAAAACAAACATTTATATAGAAAATTTTTGGAGGGAACATTTTAAAAACCATTTAAATTTTAAATAAAATATTCTTAAAAATATATTTATCACTAGTAATAAACACAACATAAAAAAAATTTATGGTCAATTTAGGTAAAATAACAAGAATAGATCTCATAAAATTATAAAGATAAGGTGGATTAGTCATGTAATTAATTGCCAAAAAAAAAAGAATGTGAATAAAAATTGAGCGCAAAACTTGACTAATAATCACCATCTCAAAAGATACAATTTTTTTAAATTAATATTACAAAAAAATTCTTTTAGATTCGCCGCTATGAACTCAATATGTATCAAGTCATCACTATTGAGCTACTTGACAGATTTCGAGAAGTGCAAGTGAAGTAAGAGATGAGCGAGGCAAACAAAAGTGCATATCTATTTGCTAAAAAAAGTGTACTTAGCTATGATGATTTAAGTATATTTACAATTCCTATGGATTGTATTATTGAACAGTTGCATGCAAATGAAATGGATATGAAATAGCACATATGTAATGTTTAATAAATTTTAGATGCCTAAATTGCTAACAAATAAAAATTATATGGCACCACACAGAGATGAAGACTCATTAGTGAGGGACATGCAGAGACTACAATCGTTGCGAGACACATATACACTTCGATTCTATAAATAAGAGGAAACACTGCAGGATTGGCTCTAGGTCCCAACCATTAAAATAATTGCCTAGAGCCCCAAAAATTTAGGTCCTCAATTTAATTTTCGGTCTTTAGTTTAGCTTCATGTTCTGTGGTCATTTTAAATGGACCAAGTTAAGGCCCAATATATTTAATAAGTCTATGTAATTATAAAAAGCCCTATAATATAACATTTATTTTCATAAGCCTGCGTAAAACTTTCTACAAAGCTCTAAAATAACTACGACTTCTAAAAAAAACCTAAAAATAATGAATTCTAGTTTTAAAAATAACATCCCCTCTCAAATCCCTTCCACTCTACTTTCATCCACTCTCACAGCTTTTCTTAAAGTCTTTCTCTCCCTTCCATTCTCATTTTCTTCCTCTGACTCTTTGTCCTTATCTCTAACCCTCTTGATCTATCTTTAAGACTTCAATCAATTTATTTCATCTATAAGATTGTGACTTCATAATTGCACCCAATTTATTATCTAATCTCCTCCGATCCCAAAATCACTAACATGTTGAAGCTAAATTATATCATAACTCTCTGTAAAATGTCTAATAAGTATAAAAAAAAATATTTTCTTAACATATTGATTGGGGTCTCATGGGAAATTTTTGTTTTAGGCCTAATTTATGTTGGGCTGCCCTCGTCTATAATATCAAAAATCTCCATCTAGTTTTGGATAAATATCATAAATTTTCCTTGAATTTTGTTTACTCTTATAATCCCCATATGACACGTGTGTGTGTGTGTGTGTGTGTGTGTTTTGTCTTTTTAACTCTTTTCCTATGAAAAACATATCTGCATCATCTCTAGATATGTATAAATTCAAAGACATCTCCACCATGTAGTTGTAGAAGTTTGAAATAGTTAGAATGTTATGTAGTCATGCACTTAAAGTGTTGGACACAATGAAAATAAAGTAAATTCTTGTTCGATACATACTAAAGAGATGGGGACAAGATGTAAGGAATGCTCATACACTGGATACTAGTGTAGTACCAAATTTGGAGGATCCTAAGTTGGTGACATCATTTTGTTATAAGCAACTATGTCCTAAAATGATATAATTAGCAACTCGTTGCGCTGATCTTGGAAGTGCATATCAATTGGTGATCGTAATGTTGATGATTTGTTTCAAGAAAAAAATGTTTGCATCACATAGCAATGAAAACAATGCTTCCTTTGAAACCACATGTAAGAATGTGGACTCTAACATTCTACAAATGAAAGGTTTAGGTTTAAAAATGAT
The DNA here is from genome assembly GCA_963454935.2 of Ilex paraguariensis. NCBI lineage: Eukaryota > Viridiplantae > Streptophyta > Magnoliopsida > Aquifoliales > Aquifoliaceae > Ilex > Ilex paraguariensis. The sequence goes on from CAUOFW020002724.1 coordinate 383,021, forward strand.
GGATGGTGATTACAAATGTTAGAGTTGACTAAAATCGTGACATAAGAAGCAAGTAAAAAGGGAAAAAAAGTAATTCCACAACCTTCTAATATGTCCAAGGTATGACACATCGAACATTATATGCTTATTTTACATCTACTCAACATATGACAATACTGATTTGTGGATTACTTGTCGTGAAGGTACCTCAACAAATATGTTCACATCAATTATCTTCACAAGCATCCAATAATTTACAAAATGCTCAGGTAAGTTAGCTTTTTCATACATTAATTTTAATGTTATTTTCTCACTTCTATTTCTATTGATCAATTCTAATTCATGTAGAGTATATCATTTGATACAGTACAAATGCATTCATTCAATGCGAAATCCTTCTTGATAAACTCTAACTTCTATAATTTTTTCAAGTATATTTGAAGAGCAGGAGTGTAAGGTGGAAGGACATTTTGAAGGATGCTAGTCACCTTATTGAATAATCTATAATCTTTCTTTGGTTGTAATGTTATTTAGTTTATGGTTCAAAATAGTGTGTTGTAGATTGCGTTTAAAAAGATTTAGTTGCAATGTAAATGGTATTGTTTTGTGTTTAAGACTAGTATTCCATCCAGTTATGAGATGTTATTGTATCTAGCTATTGTATTGTGATCAATGATTGTATCTATATTTTTTAATGAATGATTTGTAACTCTATTGGACATATCTAGTTTTGTATTCAGTTAACATGTTAAATATATCCAATATGCAATGCCATAAATGAAATAGACCATTCCATATTGTCACCATCATCGAACAATGCTAAGCTATTCAACCCACACATAAATACTAAACATTTCATTTTCCTACAATGCCATCTTCATCCAACAATGCTAAGCTATCCAACCAACACACAAATACTAAATAGATCATTTTTCTGCAATGTCACTGTCATCCAACATGCTAACACACAAATACTAAACATGTCACTTTTCATAAATGAAAATACACCATTATATAGTTAAGAAAGGATCATTCCCCTAAGTGAAAGTAAACCATTACATTATTTTAGCAGTACAATGATAAACAACATCAATAAATTAAAACATGATAGTAACATGAATAGTAATAGTAATAACTCAAAACGTTGCACTCAACTATAAATTTCATCCCTCCTTAATTGCAACTTATTCAACTCTTATTGTTTCATTAACGTCACTTGAAATTTCAAGAGCAATGAGATTAGTAGGATTCAACCACACAAAAAATTTCATCAACCATCTGCACAATTACAGATTTCCTAGATTACCTTCAAATTTTAAAATTGTCACCATTATTCTTATCCCACATTTACATTGTCTATTACGAAATATTAAAACTCCACTACTTACTTTCGTACTTGAAGATGTCATGTTGTAACCTACAAAACATCATCACAATATGATTCACATCTTATAACCGCATCAAATACAAAAAGGTATAAGAAGAACATCTACATCAAGCATAACTAAATGACATCAACCATAAGCATCACTAAATTCACACCCAATCACGTTCACCTATTAAGCACCATCTGAAGATTTCTTTAGCTTTCACTTAAAAAATGTTGTCCCGTATATGCAAACAACAAAAACCCAACAATCGCAACAACCTAAAATGTTGCATCAAATAGAAACCCAACCATCAAAAAATGCCTCATAAAATGCATACCTAAAATTGGCGCATCAAACACAAACACTAGTTAAAATCACATAATTGAAAATTTAAAAACGTCAATGTCCAGCCAAAGAAGCTTGTGCGAGATGGGAAGGTAGCTTTGCGCAAGATCTAAACTCCTAGTCATCTGTGGAGGAGAATTTTTTGCTCAAACTTATCAAATAGAGGAGCAGCTCAACAATAATTAGGGTAAGAAATTGCACACTACTAACATATCCTTCAATGACTAGTCTAAAACAAAGTTTCGGATATTATTTCTCTTCCAAAGCTTAAAAACAGTGTGAGTGTGTATGTGTGTGCAAATCGAAGGCGATTGAATGGTAAAAATGGCGATGGTGTCTAGAGTGAGATCTATGCTGCCCATATTTTAAGCCAACAAGTCTTTAAATTTTTGGGGCCAAAATAAGTCCACTATTCACCCTTTATTCTTCCCTTTTCTTCCTCAGCCAAGTACTTGGGTTAAGTATTAGTCGACCCCTTCAAACAGTCCAGGTCCAGGCCATGCTTATTCCCAATGCGAGATTTTGAAAATAATTTCCACCCTTTTTGAGAGTAAGACTTAAAGCATTAGTCAGAGGCAACTCGAGAAAAATTGGGGTGCTAAGGGAATGTTTTGTACAAGGCTTTTTCAATATTTGGTAGAATATATATGCAATATTACTATAATATTATTTAAAAATTATTTTTATCGCATTTTGTGATGCAAGGTTACTAATTAAACTTTCATATTCAAGTTTGCTAAGACATTTTTTTTAATAGATAACCTTTTTGATCTCTTTTTTCGAACAATTGATTGAAAGTATGATTTTATAATTAAAAATATTTTATAAGCGAAACATGCATTTGGAAAAAAAAACACAGGCTTTTATATGGATTCATGTTTTAATATGTAAAATTTTTATTAAGACTTTTCTTTCTAAAAATAAATTAAATTAATCAATATCAAAAATTGATCATATTTTATAAATTCAAATGATTAAAACAATATTTTTTAAAAACTCTCATCAACTAATGATTTTATATGTTTTATTTTTTATAGAGTTAAATTTATGCTTATATTATGTTTGGATTTTAAGTCCATCCACCAAACACAACACAAAGGTGGGAAGTAAGGTTTTTTTTTTCTTGCGTCCTTCCATTTTTGCATTCATCCTACCAAATACACTATCAAGATTCCATTTCTTTAAAAACTAGTAGTTAGAATAACCATATCCATTTAAAATTGTCAAAGGTTCCTAACAATTTTCTTATTCTAGACAGCACATGTATCGTATGTGCATGATTTTGAGTATAAAAAATGGGAAAGAAAATCAAAAGCAAAGCAGAGG
>CAUOFW020002724.1:386403-405006 GCA_963454935.2 Ilex paraguariensis
AAGGGGCCCCCCCCCCCCCCCCCTCCCTCTCAACATGCCTAGGCTTCTAAAGAATGGGACTTGACCAAAGAAACAGAAAATAACAATTAGAATGTTGTTACAACCTAAACAGTGGATTCCAAGCAAACAAAGCATCAACACTAGTTATTCTATGTAAAAATAGGCAATCATATAGGGTTAAAGAGCACATACACATGGAATGAACTATCTATGTTCTTTGAGAATCAGTTCTTGGCAAAAAAGTAATAATATATCAAGGTAAAAAGCACTTATTTCTTTAATTCAATGTTGGGTCAGTCTAAGGAGAATGTTGTATTAAAAGTGAAATAACTACACATGACCCCAAAAAAAAACTATAGTTTTGTTTGCAAGTGTGTCTCGTGTTTTAGTGCCTTTCATGTGAACAACTGACAACAAATAGAAGATAATAAACTAGCCGTCATGGTGGACTATAGTCGGAACTTTATCTTGGGGGTGTCGCAACAATGGCCTATTACTAGTCCGGCACATGAGTGAAAAATACTACGGTGATTTATTGGGATAGCCAAGATATTTAAGAAAAAATGGCATAGCAATGAATTTTGTTTGATGGAGCAGGTTAACAACTTAATATTGATAGTCAATTTTGGCGTAAAACTCTTTGGAATTTCCCTCCTTCCTCTTGACAGATTTCCCTCCCCCTTTTGAAAAATTGTGTTTGGTTTACACACTCCGCACCACGAGGGTTTTTCATGACAAATGTAACTGCACATTCCTTTTGAGTTTTAACTCAAACATCGTCTCTTAATAGTCAAAAATGATAAAGAGGTCTCAAATCAGAATTTTTTTTTACAAGTCAATAACGAAATAATCATTTTCTATTTGTTTTGACATAATTAAAATTTAAAAAAAAATAATAAAACTTTAGTATTTAAAACACTATTTTTCAGGTATGAGAGCTTGAAAGGTATGATTATGTTAGGGCACACAAAAGCTGGAGGTCTATATATTATTTTTTTAGATATGAAGGGGTTCTCGTATAATTTTGTTAACAATCGGGGATCCTAATAAAATTTAATCCCTTCATGTAATGTGACCGCGTCATGCGCCTTGAATAAGGTTATATATATTGGCTGACAGCCTGCCACTTCTCTCCCTTCCATAGCCAAGCTGCAATATTTGTAACAATGGTGTCAAAAGATCCAGAACCCATTTTATCTTCTCCTTCCCTTCCCACAAGCAGGTAATCTCTCTCTCTCTCTCTCTCTCTCTCTCTCTCTCTCTCTTTTTATATATATATATATATACATGTATATATTGTCGCCTCGACTGTTGTTTGAAGAAAACCTATTGATGCACTTCCGGCACCAAGCTCGGGGCTCCCCATTCTACCAGTCTTTAACCAAGGACCAAAATCAATGGAAAAGGGCCCATTTGTTTTGTATTTCAAAAAATGGTATTCCAAAATTGTTTTTAGAAAGTTTTAGAAAAGTTTGTTTCACTGTTTTTTATGTCGCATAACCTGTTTAATTATGTGATTTTAAAAATAGTTCTACGAAATAAAAAATAGTAAATTTTATTTAGACAATAACCATAAAATAATAAAAATAGAAATATGATAGTGATGGAAATGTTGTGGTTGTGGGAGTGTAGTGATGTTGGTGGTGGTGGTAGTGGAAGTGCATTGGTGGTGTTTTCTAAATCACTAATGTTATTGCGACATAATTGAGGGACGTAATTTAAGGACATAATGAGTTGTCACTAATGTTATTGCGACATAATTGAGGGACGTAATTTAAGGACATAATGAGTTGTCACTAATGAAATGATAGTAGTGAAATACATTTAATTATGTGTCTCATTGTAGTATTAAATGAATTCACTATCATTTCATTGATGACAACTTATTATGTCACTAAATTACGTCTCTCAATTATGTGATAATAGTATTGCTCTTTCTAAATTTTGGAAAGGTTGTTTCCGAAAAAAAAACATACAAAATAGTTTTAACTTATTCTATAAATTTATGCACTTTTTGTTTTCAGTTTTCAAAAAATAAAAACAAAAAGTAGTTGGTCAAATAGGTTTTTTCCCAAAACCTGTTTTCAAAAACAGATAAACATTTTCTGAAATGCAAACCAACCGGGGACTAAGTTTGAGCATGTATTTATATATACTCGTTTATATGTGTTATATACTTAACCTAATATCATTTTGCATGGAAGTTGCAGATGGTGGTCGAAAGAGACGGTGGCCGTAGTGACGGGAGCAAACAAGGGTATTGGGTTTGCACTGGTAAAAAGGTTAGCAGAATTGGGAGTAACTGTGATTTTAACAGCCAGAGATAATGTAAAGGGACTCAAAGCAGTTGAGTCACTCATAGATCAAGGACTCCATGTACACTTCTTTTGCCTTGATGTCTCAGAACTTGTATCCATCAAAGCATTTGCATCCTGGTTTCAAGAGACATTTGGAGTACTTGATATACTAGTAAGTGAATTCACAATCACATCTCTTTCTCTATCTCTCTCATGCTCCAAATACAGTCTATGGTCTATCTCTCTCATGCTCCAAATACAGTCTATGCAAAATACGTCATATATCAAGGAGTAAATTTCTAAGTTATTTATTTTTACCGTAAATAACCCCGCATCAACGACAAAGGTATCTCAAGTAATAATGGGGACGAGCTATAACCTCAAACATCCGTTTAGAGTTTTCATGGAGAGGCAGAGGGAGGTTGGGCCAGAGTGGACATGTGCTCCCTCAAAAAAAAAAATTTCTTAGTTAGATATATATATTATATATTTATACATATATATTAAATGTGCCCCTCATTTATATTAAGCCCACATTATTTACCCAAAATAATTAAAAAATTAAGTTCATTTAAAACAAAAAAATTGAACTCACTATTATCTATCCAAACTTATTTAAAAATCAAATATTTGACCTATCACAATCCACTCAAACTTATTAAAAAAATAAAACTTTTAGCCTAAAATAAAAAACAAAATTTTTGGCCCAACATTAAAAACAAAACTTTTGGCCCACTTGACTAAAACCTATCTTATCTTTTTTTTTTCTCTTTGTATCACTCACTCTCAGTTGCCCACTGCCCACTGCCTAGCCACAAGAAAAAGAGAAGAAATAGAAAAAAGTTCAACATACAAGAAGCTCATTTCTTTGAGTTTTTTTGACTTTCCTTGCACCAACTTATAAAATTATTTTATACATTATATTAACCCCTAAATTATTGAAAATTTTAATAATGGTTCTAGTCTTTTTTTTTTTAATAAATTAGTGGACCACTAAAATAAATATGTTAGTTTTGGATTGAGTCAATGTTTTATTTGTGTATTGACAAAAATACAATATTTTTCTTTATCTAACACAATGTTCGTTATTTTTTAAGAATAATTTTTAGTTTTCATTTACTCTTTTTTTAGTAATAGTAATCTATAACCTAATAAAATACGAAAATTAATTTACATTTAATTCATATACAAAATTTTAGAGATTTTAAAAAATTTTATATTTTATTGAAATATATAATTAGGTTAAAATGTACTAAAAAAATTATTTTGTTAAAATTTTGTTTCGGCTAAATAAAAATTGAATTTACTATTTCACAATAATTTAGTGTTGATTCTTACTTTCTGTTTATTCTTGAACTGAATTTTTTTGTATTAATTTTGGCTTAATATTTTTTTATACCAGTTATATTTTGACTCTATCATAGATATTCATGGCTCCGCCCCTGGCAGCATACATTTTTCTTTTGGAATTTTTTATGTTAAATGGACTTTATATATCAAATATAATATAATAAATATAAATATGTTATATAGTGTGATTGGTTAGAGGAAAAAAAATTTGAGTGCATAATTAAAGTGTCCACCCCGAACAAAATTCCTAACTCTGCCCCTGTTCTCATGAATATCCTAGTTCTTGCATGAATACTCTATCTTTGACCGGACCGGAGAAGAGATTAGTAGAAGTGCTTTTAAATTGACGTAGACACTCCTGACCGTNGGAAAAAAAATTAGAGTGCATAATTAAAGTGTCCACCCCGAACAAAATTCCTAACTCTGCCCCTGTTCTCATGAATATCCTAGTTCTTGCATGAATACTCTATCTTTGACCGGACCGGAGAAGAGATTAGTAGAAGTGCTTTTAAATTGACGTAGACACTCCTGACCGTTAAACTTAAAAATAAATAAATAAACCTGCATCGTTCATATTAGAAATGAAATGTTGAGAGTAATCTTTGCTCACTCTTTTCCATCTTACGCTTCTTGCGATGGTGGTGAAAAAATAGCAGAACAGGTAGAACTAGATAGCAAACTTGATGGCTCAAAGAGGTTTTGAAGAGAAAGCAATAGAAAGAAGTTAAAAAGCGAAAGAAATAAACACACATGCGAATTTAGACCAAATTTTAATTCAAATTGGAATCCAATTAAAGAGTTTCTCATCCAAATCCTATCATGTTATTCGACGGATTTTATTTTCATAGTCAACATCTTAATCAATTAAGAAGCCGATATTCGATCCGATAATTTGATCTGATCTAACTAATTTAAGTTATATATTAGACAATTTACCTAATTTTTAATACAATTTTATCGAATAATCACTTAATTTCACAACATATTTATATAAATATATATGGTAAGTTGGATTAATTTATAACAAACCGGACAAGGATATATCCAAATCTGAATCAATTAAATATGAAATAATTGATTTGGGTACGAATTCATATTTAAATTATCGATACACAAAATGTCAATCTATAGTCAATTAATTGGATTTGAATTCAGACCGAATAATCCGATTCATTGACAATCCTATAGATAATTACATTATGTTATTACTTGACAAACTCGAATATCTTAGCAACTAGTTGATTTAATGGTTAGACACAAACTTCAATTGAGATTGATCAGGGACCCAAAACATATGGGTTAGAGTGCGTGAGTGAGTGAGAGAGAGAGAGAGTCATGTATGTAAAGTTTATAGTAATACCACCTATAATTAGTTGTTTTGTATTTTAGAATGATTTTGTTTTCACCCAAAAATAATAAAATTAGAATGTGACACGTGAAAGAGATCCAAAAAATCTGTGAAAGTCCATTTTTGACAGAGCGGTTAGTGAAATAAAATTCTAAGAATCCCAAGAAGTAAGAAGACGTGACCCCATGAGCTGTTAGTTGGAGACAGTTTAATACACGTTTATGCATCTCGAGAGAAAGGTCATGATTACAGTGATGACCGAAAAAAATGATTTTGATGGTTGAAGGTCATTCCTATAAAAAAAAAAAAGTCAAGCCACAGATAAGGGATCAACGATCAAACACAACAAAGACTGCACAGAGCTACCCTACCGTATACTTACCTATTTTTACTTTTGAGCAACTTTACTTTTTCTTTAACCCATCACTCCTATGATTTTTTACTGCTTTCATTTAATATTAAGCAAAGTACTTATTTCATCTTTCAAACTTAGTCTAATTGATGCTTTGCATTCCACTTATTTTTTTTACGTTTCAATCCATTACGATATTAGTTGGAAAATTATTCAAAGTCCTTAAACCTTAAGGCATAGAAAAAAAACTCAAAGGTAACTTTACGCCTCATTATACTTGCTTGAACAATCACGATTTTAAAACTTCACACCGATTCGAATAGGTAAGATCGTATGTATTTGGATCTAAGTTCAATAAAATTTTGACACTCCCACAATTTGAAAATATGCAAAAACAGATTTGTAAGAGGTGAGTTATAGAAACTATTGTTTAATAGAAAATTTACCTTCCAAATGTTTTTTTTCCAGGTAAACAATGCAGCTGTATCTTTCAATGACATTCATGAGAACTCGGTAGAACATGCCGAGACAGTGATGAAGACAAATTTCTATGGAACAAAATTACTGACTGAAACCCTCTTGCCCATGTTTCGTCGCTCAGCTTCTATGAGTCGTATACTTAATATTAGCTCAAGACTCGGCCTACTTAATGTAAGTCGTGAACATTTTTTTTTCTACTTTTGTCATCCTTGTTTATAATTAATCATACTTTTGTCATCCTAATTTGTAACATATACAGGTGCATTTCAAAGGAAATTGAACACTGAAGGTAGGGGCTGTCAATTCGTGTCGTATCGTATGACCTATGTGTCGCATACTTTTGTGTCGTGTAATTGTTATTCTTATCGTGTTTGTGTGAAGACCCACGAAAAAAATATATTTAGTGCGTTTTGAGTATCAAACATCAATCTAAATCATTTATTTTGCATATTTAATAATCGTGTCATGTCAAAGTTTGTATGACGGGTCAAAGTCGATACCCCTAACTGAAGGCAGGAATTAATATTCATGCACCTTTGGTGGATATCTTTTATTGCACTCCAATTCACCTCCTATATGATATAAAACCCTTTTTGAAATTATTGAACTAATTAATATACCATCTCTAATAACTTAAGTTTTTAGAGCAAATGGGAGTTCAACAGAACTTACATTGAAAATTTTCATGAGTATTAGATGTTGATAACCCGGCTCCCTATTTTTTGATCCAATATTGACCAAGGGCAAGCCCCAACTTGCATAGGTCATTGGTTTGACCTCTAGTAGTGGTCCTTGCTTTTAAAAAAGCCGAGCAGAGCCAATTTCTCATACTCGTTCGATGTGGCCCCCTTTCGTCGAGTGCCCTGCCCTTACGTTTTCTTCACTTGCTCTACCGGGCCTCATACTCCTGTTATATTATGTAATTTGTTTTCTGTTTGTTTGTGATCTCATGTATATCATATATACTTCCAGAATCCAAAGGACAATAACATGTCTGATGAAGTACTCCTTTGCAGAAGCTCCAAAATCCAAGTATAAGAGAGACACTTGGTGATGAAGAAAGGCTGTCGGAGGATCACATCCAAGACATGGTCGTTACGTTTCTTGATGATGTGAAGAGTGGCACATGGCGAAGCAAAGGGTGGCCAAAAGTGTGGACCGATTACGCCGTGTCAAAGCTTGCCCTGAACGCATACTCAAGGATCATGGCAAAACGCTATCAAGGCCGCGGTTTGAGTGTTAATTGCTTCTGTCCAGGTTTTACGCAGACATCGATGACTCGTGGTAAGGGTGATCATACTGCAGATGCCGCCGCAGCCGTCGGGGCTGACCTAGTCTTGCTTCCACCTGAGGAACTGCCAACCGGAAAGTTTTATATAGGTTCCAGGTTAAGTGCATATTCTAAGTTATAGGATAAGGCAGTGGCAATGGGAATATGTAGTACCATTGATACCTGTTCATTGTGGGATATATGTTTTAGGATTAATGGTATTTTTATTCCTTAAAATATATATTTTTTATTAATTTAGTCTTTATTTTATTAATTTTGTTAATTTAATCCTAAAGTATTCAATTTGTGTCATTTTGGTCCTTAAATAGACGAACTATTAAGTTTTTTACAGAATGATCACGAGTTAGACACGTGATATCATAAAAAAAATGACATATGGTCACTTCCATAAAAAAAATTTGACGGTCCGTCTATGTATGGACTAAAATGACACGAATTAAATATTTTAAGGATCAAATTAATAAAATTGATACAATAAAGACTAAATTGATAAAAAAATATTTTTTTTACGGACTAAAAGTACTATTGACCCAATGCTTTATGACAAAATTTGAGCCCTTGTGTGAAATTTCTTATGGTGTTCTTGTAAATGGAGTGAAATTAACACCACTAAGTATTCCCAATTTCTTTGTTCTAGGGATTAAAAAATAAACCATTGCTGTGGGAATGTTTTTTAATTGGTTGAATTGGCAACCATTAATTAGATATATTGACGACTTCGATCTGGTACAATATATTTTTTCTTTAATTCTCTTTTTAACAGATCATCAATCATTAAAAAGTGAGAGACTTACTTGTACACAATAATTCTTACTTTAATGTATGATAGATGATCGACAAAGAAGAGAATCTTTTTATAGATGGCGTCATACTATGAAAAATAGATACGAATACGGAAACAAAATGTTAATATCTTAAGTAGGAATTAGGAAGAAGCTAGCTACTCCCTAAGTCCGTCCAATGCTGGCCGATTGCTTCCCTTGACGGATCTTATTCCCAACCGATATTAGTTGATTTTGGCTGATTGGTTATGAATAGACATGGTGATATAATACAATTTAAAAAAAAATACGAATACAACTAGGATAAGTCTATAAAAAAATATATTTTATATTTCTTCTATTATCTACCAACTTAATAATTATATATTTTAATAAATCTTTAACATAATAAACAAAATTGGCTATTTTTTAATTTTGGAAAAAGTATAGGTCTTATTAGTATGGTACATTCACTAAGTGAAGTGACAAATTAAAACTAATATTTACTTAGTTGGTTTGCTTAGAAGTATTTATTGCTAAGATTATAATTTAATTAATTTGTTTTATGCTCTTTAATTTTACATGTATTAATAGATAATATTTACAAAACAATCGTGTGCTCTTCAAAGTTGTATAATTTTTTTGTCAATGTAATGTATGATATGTGAATTGAAATGAGATGTTAAAGATTAATTAAAAATTTATATATATATATATATATATATATATATATATATATANAATATATATATATATATATATATATATATTTTTTTTTTAATATAAATATTTTAAAATATTATTTAATATTTCACACACCTATGGAGGGGGAACAACTTAACGCCTGTAACACCTTTTTTCGCAAACTTTAGAAAGGTTAATATGGCTTTAATTGCTTGATATTCACTCCCATTTTTTTTTGTTCTTGGTCACTATTCACTTTTTTTTTTTTTGAACGGCCTAAAAATGGAAAAAGGCAACCAACAGATAGTAATCTCCCTATCTCCGGAACGTAACCATGAGAATTTTTTCACTGTATAATATTCGATTTGAGTCACAACTATTAACCTAGAAAGGTAATTTGTCGCTACACTACCACCAAAGTCAAGTAACAAATTTTTTTATTCCCGTGAATCAAATCTTACTTGATACTACATGAAAGTCAAAATCAATCTTAAACGGATACAATTTACAACTAAATTATCAGCTCGGGTTATTCGCTATTCACTTCAAAACCTCGCAATATAAATATTATTTTCAATGGTTTGCTTCAGCACGGAATGTGGGGGTTATTTTAAGTTTTTTGGAATTTTACCTTTAAGTAATCCACACTCCATCATAATTAATTAATGAATACCTATTATGTTGTCTCCCTCATGTGCCCAAAAAATAAAAAATAAAAAATAAAAATCGGAATTATAAAAATAGGTAGAGATCAACTAGTTTAATAAAAAAAAAAAGATAATTATAATGAAATCCATGAAAAAGACACCTGACCAAACATGGGAGCTGTCCCCTGTCTTCTCCTGGTCACAGATTGCTACGCAAAGGAGCTTCATGCAAGCAGAATGTGTCGCATACAAGAAAAATGTTAGGTTTCAAATATTGAATGCAAAGGTTACATCGCGACATCATTGTCACGATATAACTGACAAAAAAATATTATTATTAAAATTTAATTTATTGAGTAAATTTATTATAATTTTTAGATCAACTTTGATTCATTTGACATTAAAATATATTGTTAGGTCAACAAATTAAGTTAAATTTTTAAATGCAACTAATACTATTCAATTAATGAATAGGAAACAAATAAAGAGAATAAATGAATCTCAATAATCTTGGATAATAATTTTGAATATAAAAATTATTGATAATTAGACAATTTGGTGGGACCTGTTAGTTCTTTATTTATAATTGATTGATGAACAATGTTATTGGGACTTACGTAATTTATTAAATTAATTTATTATAACATTGGATTAATTGTAGGCATCATCAAAAATTGAAAATTAAGATTAATCTAACGATTATAATAAAATCAAATTAGATTAACAAAATTAAATTAATTTTTTTTATGTCTCAATAGAATTACTGTTAATCGAGTACATCACGTGACGATGATAGCTTGTTACCTCCAATTATTTTTTATACGATCAAAAATGTCCTTCTTCTCCTCCTTCACTATACAATCACACTTTCTAACAGCTCTCATCAATCAAAAATGTCTTCGCTTTCTCTCTCTTCATCCGAGAACCAATACCTTGAAACCCTGTTACAATCAGCCCGTCCATTTCTCCGTGGAGAGCTCGAATCCATCGACAAAAACCTACCTTCTGTCATCGCTGTCTTACGCTCTGCCGGTGCCGGGGAGTGTTGGCACAGGCATGGCTCCTTCCAATACCATCTTTTCGATGTTTACCGTATTCTAAAGCTCTGGAAAGCCCAGGAGTGTATATGCCTTTGCGGCCTCTTTCACTCTGCTTACTCAAACTCTTACAATAACCTTGCAATATTCGATGCTGCCACGGACCGTGACACCGTGCGTGGCCTTGTTGGTGAGGCTGCAGAGCGTTTGATGTACTTGTTTTGTGTTGTCCAGCGTCACCCTCTCATTCATGATGATCTTCTGTTCCAATACACTGATTCAGAACTGGTCGAACACCTTGAGCTTTCGAAGATTTCGTTGAGGAAATCTAAGGAAATTGGGATTTTCAACGAGGAAGAGTTTTGGAGGGTGAAACTACAGTCTCTTGTTCCTGCTAATGGGATCACAGTGAAGCACATAAAGACGGGAGAAGAAGTTGTGCTCTCCCGGAGAGTCATTGCAGTGTTCCTTCTGATGACAATAGTTGATTTCAGTGATCAGTTTTTTGGTTATCAAGACGTCTTGTTTGAGAATAGCAATGGCCGTCTGGAGTTTTCTGGAGATAATAATGCTGCTTTATGGCCTGGTGATGGCAGGCCAGGACTATGGATGAACTCAATATCAAGAATGGGTGCATTATACACAATGTTAGTGAGAGAAGAAGAGATATACATGGAGGAAAGTAAAAGAAGTGGTGATGATGGGGTATTAAAAGATAGAGAGTACGAAGGTATTGAGCTTGTCATCCCACCAGTTTTCGAGAACTGCACAAGGGTTTTGGATGCAGAAGACCAGATTGAATCCAGGGACTTGTATTGGGAGGTTATGTGTGATTCGTCTGAGAAGGGTTTGCAGAGAGCTGAGGAGAAGCTGTTGAGGTGTGTGGAAAAGAACCCTTTTATTGGAGAGCCTCACTTGGTGTTGGGTCAGCTGTATTTGAGCAAAGAGAGGTTTGAGGATGCTGAGAGAGAGGTACAAGAAGGGCTAACCCTTTTGTTGGAGTGGGGAAATCCTTGGGATAAGAGGATGTCATGGGAAGGTTGGATTGCTTGGGCTAGGGTTATGTGGATTAAGGCTAAGGAGCGGTCATGGCCGAAGACTTCATGGGGCATCATCAACTTAGGCCTAGTGAAGTAGAAGTCTTTGGGGTTTAAATTCGACCATGGGTTAGGTCGTCCTTTGGGAGCGCTTACGTGTTCTCTCGTCTAGCTCCTCTGGAGAGCTCTTCTCCAGCAGTTAAGGGCTGCTATAGTCGCGTACTAGTAGGAAATAGAAGCCCCTTCTTTCTCCTTTTGAATGTAATTATACAATAAAGTCGAAATCAAGCTTGTTTGCTATCTACTTTATGCTCCCTAATTCACATAAAGTTTAATATGTTTTTGTATTATAAGTTTAATATATGATTTTAGTTGTACTTTGATTTTGTAATGTCATACAAATGTTGATAAAACACATATATCTTGATTTAGGAGAAGGAAGACTATTGATAATGGTAATGACAAAATAGCCATGTATTGCTCATTCATCATGACTATTAAGGTGGTAGTTATGTCAATTGGGAAGCTATAACATATCCAATTGTAAAAGCCAAAGGCACTGTTTTGAGAAGAATATCACATCATGTTTACAATCATCAAAATTCATTTACCGGAATCTCTTGTCACAATCGATGTATAATTGTAATTTAAAGGTTAGATCATATTAGAGGTGGTGCATGAATTTGGGTTTATTGGGGCCAATAGTAGATTTGACAAACATTATAATGGAAATTAGTGTGAGAGTCACATTGCAACTAGTTTATGACATTTTGATGGTGTAATGTGAAAAAATTAATCATTGAAAGTGCAAATTAATAAGTTTTGAAAAATTTTGGGGTATAAAGTGCGATTCTCCCTAAAACGAACTCGGAAAGAAAAAAGTTTGAATTGACTTCAAAATAGTCTACAAATTAGGCATCTTGGGTCTGATGGTATGATATATGCATCGAGCACAATCAAAGAGAGGATGCAACTGCTCTCAACTGAAGACAATAGGTTCACCAATATAGCTTCCTTGTGATTTCCAAATTGGAGGGAAAAATATATAGGTATGAAGTAGGCGTTGTTACAAAATTAGGTGCAAATAACTAATTTAAAAAATAAATAAAGATAGAATACTGGAGAGAAAAGAGAAAGAGAGAGATTTTTGCTTCTCTATTCTCAGTGTGTTTAGGGTGACCATCCACCTCCTATCACAGGTGGGGTGGTCATCCACCAGTTGAATATTTTCAACATAAGCAATGTTTGATTGACCAAATATCTATCACAAATGACATGACAGTTGACTTAAACTTTTTTATTTGGTGTCATATTATTTGGGGCTCAATAAAGACTCTAAATAATATGTTGTCATGTCATTTGGGATAAAAATTTAGTCAATAAATTTGATCAATATAATATTACTCTTTCAACAGATGTCTGGTAATGTCATCGAACAACTTTAACAACTGCTAGGTGGTAGAAAGCAAAATACATTCTATGAGAAAATATTGTATGCTTACAAGATATAAGGTGAGAGTGTCGCGTAGTGTCTATACCTGATAAAAAATTGTCGTAACATTTTCTTGTCAAACCCACAAATTGATTTTTTTTTATATAAAACATTATGACAACTAAGTGGTAGAAATTGATTGACAATATATAATATTTTATTCATAAAAAAAATTAGTTCAAGATTTATTGAGGAAAAATGAGATTAAAGTCTATATAAGTTTTTTTCTTTTTTAAGTTAAACCCATGTAAGATAAAAAATTATTAATAATCAAAATATAAAAGTAGGGAAGAGATAAACATTACCCGTTCATACAATAGGAAATAACTAATAAGTATTTTCTAATGAAACAAGCAAGGAAGGTAGAGCTTCAAAAAACCTATACACTTACTACATGGCCCACCCTGTTTTCTTTCAATGTCTTCACACTCCTTAAATAAATATTATGGTCTTCATCAACAAGTGGTGGGATACCTATCCATAAAAAAAAAAAAAAAAAAAAGTGGTGGGGCCCTTTTCCACCGAATGAATGCCCTGCAACTCCTTCATGATTCCATTATTTATCCCAAATCTCAAATGTGGTAGGTCCAATGGATTACCAAACAATATATTCCCTGGAGAATAGATTG
The DNA here is from genome assembly GCA_963454935.2 of Ilex paraguariensis. Lineage (NCBI taxonomy): Eukaryota > Viridiplantae > Streptophyta > Magnoliopsida > Aquifoliales > Aquifoliaceae > Ilex > Ilex paraguariensis. The sequence continues at coordinate 399,809 of CAUOFW020002724.1, forward strand.
CAAGAATCCGAAATTTGTGGGACCCTTAGTCCATTAAGCAAATTTTGAATTCAAGTATACGGGTGTATTTGTAAACTCAAATTCAACACTTAAAATGAATGTATTCAAAATTTATTAATTAAACATATTTGATAATTAAAATTTAAACTCTTTTAATATGTTAAGTGTTTTTTAAAAATAGATTATAATATTAAGTAAGAAATACCTTACTTAATTTTGAAAACTGAAAACGCTCAACAAAATTATCTTTAATAATATTTATAATATGATAATTATACTCCGAAATATTTTACAATCCTATTAAAACTCTAATTTGTCTTCTCTTCAATTCCCCTAACCTATATGTTCTTCTTGTTGATCTATTCTTTTTTTTGTTTCTTTCTATTGTCTTTTGTAACAAAAATACACATACGTAATTATAATTACACACAGACCTATGCACTACACACACACATACTTACACACGCACACAAATATTATTAATGAAATCTAATTTATTTAATTTTTTCAATGTTATTTGATTATTTATTAGTTATTGTTTTTTTTTATCAGATGTTATTGTTCACTTATTATGTTATTTAATTTGTTGTTGTTCATTTATTGTGTTATTCAGATATTATTTATTTATTTATTTTAATCAAATATTTGTTAAATGTAGACTACAATATAATAATAGTGATTATGATTTATGTTATTACATTTTATAAATATTTTCAAATTAAAGAATGAAAGGATAAAATTGAAAATTAATTTATTTCAGACGTCAACTCTATATAGTTATTAAATAGTTTAGTTCAATTCAGCACTTAGATTTCAATAAATATTAAATAGTCTACAAAATTAACTTTCAAACTTCAACTTTCAATTTTTAATTTTCAATTTTATCAAACACCGTCTGAATCTCCACCAACCACTTCATGCAAGTTGCCTTTAGGGGAAGAAAGTCTCCCATGCCATCTTTTCCATGTCTGTTTTTTCTTGGTTGCCAAAAGTTACAAGAAAAAACACCGTACTCTGTTGAATTATTTCTCCAAACATTTAATATCAATCCAAGAACTAACAGTTGCCATGTCTAGCTTCACTAATAGCTCATTAGATTTAGCCGTAAAGATTGAAACTTCTCCTTTGGAAAGAAGAGAGAAAATTCTTACAGCTTACTTAAAAACATTAGATTTACAGGCAGGCAGCCATGTCAGCAAATCTGGGTAGAAAAAATGACCTTGGTGTAAAATGAGTCAGGTGGATCCCGCCTGCTCATTTACTCAGCATGGACGAATAGTGCTCAACGAACTAACTAAACAGTTTTGTCCACAAAGAATGTTCCCAATCTATGTTTCTGGATAAGATGAAAGATCTTTGCATCCACCAACAGAGGTGGATGAATCACACAAATTATATTATACCCAAATCTTAATTTCATTTAAACTTGGTTGTTTAATCTTTCTTCATAAAGATTTATTTTTTTCGTGTTACATCTTCTGGGTTGTGATCTTAACAAACATTGTTAAAAAGCATCACAAATAGATTCGGACCCCGCTCGGAAGGAGGGCTGGAAGTAGGAAGTTCTTACATCAATGATTCTCAATCTCAAATTATTTGGCCAAAATTAAAGAATAAATATGAAATCGATTATGTATATGCAGAGTTCAAGGTATTCACTTAGTCAGAATCCTTCGTCTTTTCCGACAATACTGGGCAGAAGTGAAACTGTTCGTCTTAACAAAATAAATTGTTGGGCTCCAGGTGTAAACCTTGGTTAACTTGTGTTTGAAGTGAAATACCCACCTCCACTTTTTCGATCATCTCTTGTTTACAGGTAAGTGATAAAGTATTTTATCTCATTTTATGAACCAAAACAGACAAAAGGACCAAAAGTTGAACTTCATTTGAGTCTCAATCAAAAAACGAAAACAAAAAAAAAAACTATGTTAAAATATTTTCACAGTCAATTCAAAAAATTATGGTTAATATTTGCTTGTTTACCATGAAAACTGAACTTGTTATCTTACACCGATGGGTAACAATGGATTATGGAACCTAATGTGTGGTCATTTAGCCCCCACTGTAACCACACTTCGTAAGTCAATAGTAATACGAGAGAAAGAGCTGACTTGAAGGAGTGAGGAGAGGAGTCAGCTCGCCCAGAAATGAAAAAATGAGAAAGGATGTGAAATGAGGCGTGGGTTTTAGGGTTAGGTTCTTTTATATAGTGGCAGGTCATTTGGGTCTAAAACAGGTTAGTCGGGTTTGTGTCGATCAGATTAAATACACCAGTTAATTTTGGGTTAAACAGGTTGTAATTCATGTTAGTGGGTTGTGTTATATGCAGATTTATGTCAAAAAATAATCAATCCAAATCCATTAATTTGTGTCGTGTTCATGTTGTATTATAGTGTCGTGTCATGTCAGAATTTGTCAGCCAAGTCGAAAAAACTCGAATTAGCACCCCTAATTGTTTGTATACTTTAAAATTAAATATTTAAGTAATAATTATATTTTACCCCACAAACGTAATGACTACTCTTTTTCTTGATTACTTTCTCTTGGGATTCTTTTTAACCGATGATATATATAGTAAAGTAATATATATACATATATATACTAGTTCATACACACGTGTGTTGAACGTGTATAATTCTGAATTATAATTCCAATTTTTATTCAAGTTTCTAGAATTATTTGTTTAACATATTCTTTGGATGTGTTTTTTTTACTGTTTATATTTAATAGACTTGACAAGAATCTGAGAAGATTAAGTGAATACAAGAAAATTAAATATATGATTTGTATATAAACTGGTAACCTATTTGAAGATTTTTGTAGAATTTTTTTTTTAAAAAAGCAATTTTTTTAAAAAATGTGTACATAAATTGAGAACAATTGTAAAGAGAAATCTAACAAATCGTGAAAGATGCACATGTCATTATTATTACGCGGACCATCAAGCTATGAGACATTTTATATAAACACATTATGACAACTTTATAAGTGGTAAAAATTGATTGATACTGTATAATATTTTATACTTAATGTATACTACTTAGCAATGCCATGTTATAATCGGTGAACACAATATTTTATCAGTGACAACAAATATAGAAGTGGTTTTTTTTTTCTTGGGTATCTTAGGAAAAGGAGGGAAAAAGAGTTTTTTTTTTTTTTTTTGTGGGGAGAGGTCAAAATTAAGTCATTCCATCAATTTTCAGCGTTAAATCAATTACATACTAGCCCAATATGATCCATTTTAGCATTGATCTAACAATGAAAATGAACATTAGATAATATCTATGCCTAAGGCCAATCAAAGTCTAACCAAATTCAACAAAAAGAGCAACATAATGAAAGCATGGCTTCAAGGGACTTGCGCCTAAGCCCCAAGCACACTTTCTATTCTGAATCTACGCTTTTCTACACTCGTTTCGCTTGGACTTACTGAAGCGTTACACCTGCGTCTCAATGCCTAGGCTCCCCTTTCACAACACTGATCTCAAAGGAATGCACTTAAAAGCTCTTCTTTTCAATGAAAAACCAAATTTAAGTATCAAATATCAGTGTGTCACGGGATAATCCACCCCCGACTACAATTTTTTTTTTCCCAGTAAGTAAACCACAAGGTTAAGAGCCTTGCGCTCTACCAACTGAGCTAGACAAGCTTTTCCTGACTACAAATTTCGATGCCTTCACAATCTTCAAAAGACTCCGGTGATCATTTCAAAATGATAAACTTGCTTCCAAGTCAAATATGAATAATATCTCAAAATGAACCCACTCCATCAACTAACAAAGTTGTAAACATAACTGCAATAAGTCATTACAAAGCACTGTCAACGCAAATGCGCACCAGCTTCTTACATGAAACTCAAACAAACCAGAGGTCTTCACAATTAGGCAACAAGGAAAGGTAAAACAGTGAGCATGAATGACTCGTACGCGAAAGTGGCCGAACCAGAGTAAGTGGTGTCCTTCTCCTTGAATTTCTCAGTCAGTCCCTGCAACACCCACATCCCAGTCAGACATACATACCATTATCAAAATCCTCAGAATGGAGCATCATGTACTTGAACAGCAAGAAGAGTGTCCAAAAGATGTTCAACCAGGAAAATGAGTTTGAAAAAAGTACCTTAACAGTAAGGCAGCACCTGAAATTACATAGTCAAAAAGAGGTATAATATTAGAAATTGATTAACATTGAACATATATACACAATTTTAATCTAAATGAGGAACTAAATTTTGTTTTGAAATCAAAATTCTATGGAAACAAAAATGAAACAATAGTTCAGTACCGAATTCTATTTGTTTGGTCTGTTTCAATGAGTTTCGCTATATTTCGCTTTGTTAGATCGATGATTTGCCCAAAGGTTTCAAATTTTCTCCTTTGCTTCCATCTCATTTCTACCAAGTTGACCGAAATTAAGCACCAAAACAAAATTTAGATCCCTGAAACTTAAAAAGGCATTTCAATATATCCCTTAAAATGAAAATACTTTTACAAACAAAACTTTTAACAAAGTCCTATGCATAATAATATGACTCTGATATTTCTATGACATATGTAGCCTTTTCTTTTGAAATGAACAGAATCTAGCAGGCCACATCAATATTTTTAGAGAATTTTGTATGGAATGTTCTTTTTGCTTTCTGTATATGGTTATCCTGCTTGAAAAGGTTGAATTGAATAGTATTCTACACATACTCGATGAAATTGTCATATTCAATCGCCTTGTTCTTTCCACCACTTTTATCAAACTTAGAGACCAGCAACTCCAAAACTGCAGGTGAAACTGCAAACCCCAGGCTTAGGAGTGCATCTCTCAATTCCGACATATCAATTTTGCCACTCCTGTCCCTGTCAAATCTCTCGAATATACCCTAAAGATACCAATTAGAGATGAACATCAAATCAAGTCAGAAGTAAATAAAATAGATATTAATAATAGTGAATTCCATGATAAAAATAAATAATTGTTCTTCAACTTACCCTCCAGTTCTGAAGACTGTAAAACACTGAGGTGAACTCCTTTGGCCCTATTTTGAAGATATTACCACAAAGTCAACAGCATGGAAACTTCAACATTTACAATAAATAAAAATGGCCAATACCTCTAGCATTCTTACACAAATACAGGAAAACTTAATTTCCTGAAATAACCTGCTACCCCCCCCCCCCCAAAAAAAAAAAAAAAAAAAAAAAAGGAA
>CAUOFW020002724.1:405500-467058 GCA_963454935.2 Ilex paraguariensis
AAAAAAAAAAAAAAAAATAGAGGGATAGAGTGCAAAGAATTATTGAAATGCCAAACTTTAGAGTTTAGTAGGTATCAGAATTCACTAATCGGTTGATGACCCAAGATCTAGGTACATCAATTCCAAATGGGAATGGGATGGATTCGCAATCCAAATCACCAAAAGTCATAATTGATTAGACTTCCAAATTATGTCTAAATAGCATTTTTCATCGAACAACAGAAAATTGGCCCACAAGTTCAAGCAATCGGGAAGGTTCGCCCGTGGTGCACCAAAATAAAGACCTATTTTTACTATGGTACTGAAGAATAAAACACAAGGTGCTACCTCCAATCCCAACTATCTTTGACCATTAACCAGCTTGAGACATGTGAAGTAAGTTGACATGCCTGCACCGGAGCTTTTAACCGACACAATCAAGGGCTTATCGTAACTAAAAAAACTTAGTCGGCACAAATGAATTAAAGGTCACATTGTAACATTTTTAATACTTCAAGAGTCTAATATAAAAATTTAATCTTTCATGGTATGAAATAAAAATTATTCTTAAATTAGATTATGTTAGATTTTTTGAACTAAATATTATTACTCTTTTTTCAATCTGAAGACAAACACAAATTGGAACAAATCCGGCTATTAAGTGCTAACATGCGCATTACCCTAATCTTCTCTGCTAACATGCACAACACGCTAACGTCCGCACCACTCACATACTCAGAGATAGAGAGAGAGGGGGAAGACAGTACCGATCTTTCTGGTGTTGGTATTGGTGAAGAGATACATGAGAAGATGAACAGTCCTGATGCTAAAACTCTGATTGTAAGAAGATAAAGCCCTCTGCAACTCCTTATCATCTATGAAACCACTCCCATCTTGATCGGCCATCTGAAAACAGGATATCACATTTGGGTCCGTTCCCGGTGGGAAAGACGACGGCACAAGAGAAGCAAATGGACTGCCGTACGGCGCAGATTGAGGAGGATATCCAGAAGCAGAGGAAGATGGTGGCGGAGCACCGTATGGAGCGGATAGCTTGTTGTCTTTTGGGGGTTTGTAATCTCCACCGTATGGAGCTGATTGTGGTGCTGCGCCGTAAGGTTGGGCCGGTGGTGGCGCGCCGTAAGGTTGGGCCGGTGGTGGCGCGCCGTAAGGTTGGGCCGGTGGTGGCGCGCCGTAAGGTTGGGCCGGTGGTGGAGCGCCGTAAGGTTGGGCCGGTGGTGGAGCGCCGTAGGGGGCTGAGTAGGGTTGGGAAGGCGAGGGTCCGTAACCGTAGCCGGAATTGTTGGGGTAACCTGACATCTTCTGTGTGTTTGTGTGTGATAGAGAGAGAGAGAGAGAGAGAGAGAGAGAGAGAGAGCTAGACGGTGCTTGGCTGTGGGAACGGTTTATTATAGAGTTGGACTAGGAGGAGTTGCTAATTTGAGTTCAGCGTTTAAAGGATATCAGGATCAAAATTAGAAAAAAAATAAATACTATTTTTTTATATTTTTAATATTCCACTTTCAGTACCTCAATTTTTTAATTTATGTCCTTTCAATTCCATTAACCAGTAATAAAATTTAGTATTTTTTTTTTTCAATAGTCAGGGTGTCCGACTCAATTAATACTAATCTCAATTAATCATCTCTTAAGTCTGATTAAAGACAAATCATCTACATCAGAACTAAGTTATTCATAAAAAAATAAATTATTCATGATCTAACCCTAAAAAATTATCAAAATTCAAATTAAGAATATCTAAATTTATAATTTGTCACTTTACCACTTAAATTACCCCTTGAAATTAAATTGGGTATCGTTTATCGGTAAAAATTTGAGTGTCATTTGTTACGCTACGTCATGTGATATGATATAAAATTATCTAATAAAAAAAAAAGTGGATAAGTAGATGTCGCACAATTAAATAATTATTTTACGAAATTCAATAATTAAAATAATAAAAGGAGTTCTTCACCATGTCTCAACCTTACCACTCTCCCACCACTTTATTGTTATCTCATAATTTATGGACAAAATACAATAATTTGTATATCAATTATGCGTTAAGTATTATTTTAGTCCTCATTCTTTTTTTTTTTTTTTTGTTCAATCCTTTCAATTTTCCCATTTATATCACTTTTTATCGTTTTCTTCTCATATGATCATGTTTCAAAAACAATTCTTAAAACCTTGCCAAGTTGAATAAAAAACACTGATTCCTTAATTGTGATCGGATGTGACGCACGTAATCACTCTTACTGGTTAATTTAAACCGTTATTCTTAATTGAACGAAAATGTAAACGTTGAGGATCGAGAAATTAAAGCTATAAAGTAAATAAAATAAAATAAAACTCTAAGCAACACAAAACAAATTATTTGAAGGATTATTAATTATTCTAACCAGAATTTATTGTTCAATCGTATAAGTTATTAAGGATAATTCGTACCTGAAAATACAGTATAATATGAATAGTTTTAATAGAGATGTTAGTGAACGTTGAATGAATCTATTTTTGATCGTCTAATAAATTTATTAAAATTAATTTTATTTTATATTATAAATATAAATATTATGACGAAAAAACAAAAGGCTATATCCGTCATTGTAGATTCCAGAAAAGGGAGTAAATAGTGAATGTAACAGTGATACCACGTCACCATTGATGACATGGTATCACCTACCAATAATAAAACCTCAAATGAAAAAGGTAAGCTCTACTTAGACTTGTATTGCAGGAGAGTGAAAAATTATTTGTTTACCTGACAAGTTATTAATTTTTATGGGTTCCGTGTGCCGACTTGTTTCCACGTGGCCAACTATTAGCTACACAAGTGGAAATGTATTTTGTTTTTTTTTTTTTTGTGCTAAGTAAGTCAACTATGCTTATCCACAAACCAATCAAGACTCTCATTGCAACTACGATATTTTAATGATTTACATTGGAAGAATAATGCAGACTTGATGAAATTAAATAATGCATATTTCTTAAAAAAGTCTCAAATAGAATATAATTATAATTTAATACAATTCTATAAAATAAATCAGATAGATGTTTGAACTTATAGAAGATATATTTTTCCTCTAAATTTCACATACTCAACACACATTTTTTCCTCCAAATTTCAAAAACTCAGAACACACACTCCACAACACACAAATGTACATACACACACACCCCAACACAAATATTTTAATTCATGTACATTCTAATAATTTTAGTCACTATATATTGAAAAAATTTGTTGAAAATCAAATGGCGGGAGGGCATCAAAACCACCACCAAACTAGTCAAAGGTTTCGTGACAAGGAGAAGGATCGAAAATTTTTAAAAATTAAGATACAAATATTATATTTATAAATTATTATTTTTAGTAATCTTGTTAATATTTTTACGATTATCTGATACAATGCAACTTATAACAATCAATAAAAATTTTTAAAAGCAATATAAAAAATTAATAATTTTAGATTTAAAATTATAAATCGTTTGATTTATATTTTATCATCAAAGTAAACGTGACTACTTCAAGAAATCGGAATTAAGATTTAATCACTTCGTTTGTTGATAGATACTTCCTCTTGTCAATAAATATGGTGCAATAAACTATTTTGTCAATTTGATATATATATATATATATATATGATTTTGCACACTATCTATCAAGTATGAGTAATAAATACAGTAATTAAAGTAGAGAAAAGACGAGAATTATAATGATTTAGTCAAAGTGACCTACGTCCACTTTTGAATGGCTAGGATCGCTAGGTATTTTATTAACTTAAGTATGCAAGAGAGCAAAGAGTTACAAGCTGAGACGGAGAAGAGAGAGTCTTGCTCAACAGAGTGTGATCTGTCCCCCAAGTATTAATGGAGCTTACAATTTATAATCGCTTCATAATAGATTAGACGACTTAATAGCAACTAAATAACTATTCTAGTGGAACTGACGACTTCTTCTCAACGACGCGAAATGATTGAGGTGCTCTCCATGAGACTCGGTCAAGGGATGAGAATGAGAGTTGACTTCTTCCAAGACGACTTGGATGAAGCTTTTAGATAACTCTTACTTCAAGGTGGCTTGGAGGAGGTTTTTGGATAATCTTTGCATGCGTCTCTGCTGATATAGCTCCTTGAGCTTGATGAGTTTAATCGAGTTGACCACATTGAGCTGGATTTGTTGGATCTCTTGAAAATGAGCTTTTAGCTTAAATCGGGCTTATAACATGAGTTGATTCCTTGGGCTTGGCCTATCATTTGCTCCCCAATGCCCTGCGTCCAACGAAACTTGGAAAGAAGGGCATTCAATTTAAGTTTGAATTTTCAGTTGATCAGCATAACCGAAAAAACTTCGGGAGGCCAAAACCTATGCTTTTAAGACTTATTTGGACTTTTAACGGTATTAGTCACAAACCAAAGGCAATCAGTTTTGTAGGGCTCGTCGAGAACTTCGATTTGATATATTATAAGCCTCATTTGGAGTAACGGAGCAAACATTACGGTTAAAATTTCGAGCAAACAACTGGGTGAGTAGTTTGAGCGAACAGAGAGTGTCCTGGACTAGCAAAGGGCCTCTTGGGCGAGCAGCAACTGATTTTTTTTTTTTTTAAACTTCGGGAGGCCAAAACATCTGTCTAAGTATAATATTTTAAACTTAATAAGTCTACGCATTATATACCTACAATTTTTATGGGGGTTTAAGTATAATTTATTAACTGATATATTTACAACAAGGCCGAAATGTTACGCGCGTACAAATTTTAGGAGGTCTGTGTGTAATATTTCAAATGTCAATAGGTCTAAATAATTAATTGACAAACCTCACATGTAATTCTCCCTAAAAATAAAGAAAAACCAATGTAACCATCCCAACTAAGTTTAAATCTAACAATACATTGTATTCTCTCAACATTGTCCTCCTTTGACAATCATGTGTTCAAGAAATAAGAAAAGAAAGAAAATATGTTAACCCTTACAAAACTCTAAAAGAGATGTGAGATTGTTGACGAAATTGATTGAGATATTACCTAAAATTGGTGGCAAGGTCAAATCTTGTATGGTCATAGATTTAGTCCCGATTGTTGTTATGATCCCTTGCATCACGAGGAGATGAGGAGGCAAAACATAGATATACTGCCATGGTTTCTAATAAGGGAGAAGTAGTCGTTGAGGTGATGTGAGGGGGGAGACAAAGACAGATACAAACGATGAATAGAGAAGAAGAAGAAAAATAAGAGGAGAACAGAGAACAGAGAAGGGGAAGAGATTAGGATCATCGAGTTTTTTGGTCAGGTCAATTGGGGTTCATTATCGTCGATTTGGGAATGGGCAATATCACGTTTAATTTGGTAATCACTAATCCTATGTTTTGTAGTATTAGTTATTCCTAAGGAATGATTAGAAATGAGAATAAATTTTTATTACCACGAGCCAAATAATGGAATAAACATTCTTAAGTAATGATAATTCCGTTCCTAAAGTTTACTCTTACGTCACGGTCTTTTACATTAACTTTTAACATATAGGTATACACAAAAATTGCTCATTCCTAAACAAATTATACCAGATAAACATATTCATAACAACAATTAACCAACACCCCAATATATAAATATGATATTATTCATCAATAATAATTAATTCAACTGGAGCCCAAAGTGGAGGCAAAACTGGTGACGTAATAGAATCCGCTAGTCAACACTCCACACGTCAAATTAATACTATCAACTCTTCATACTGATAACTCCCCTAAATTGTGAGTTTACAACACTAGCGATTACACCACTGCAAGCAACACGAGTCAACAAATTTCAGCAAAACTTAAGTTCATGTTATAAACAAAAGATTAATTTTTAATTGAGATAATCAGAGAATTTTAAATTGACAAAGCATTTGGTGGGTGTCGGTGAACGATTTCGCTGATCCAAGTGATGGGAGTTGCACCCACCCAATTAATGACCGTGGGGGAAGTTGGTAGCCGTTTCAAACTTTAATGCTTTGGCACCCTCCCCCATTCTACAGTAGCCATCAACTCTCTCTCTCTCTCTCTCTCTCTCTCTCTGTGTGCATATGGACACACTGATATATACATCCAGACAAATCAGCAGTTACAAGTGTGAGCTGTTTTCGTGAATTTTGGTCACAAAACTTAATGTTTCATTTTCTCAACTGCATGCAAGTTTCATGTTCTTCCTTTTCTCTCTCTTGAACTTTTTTTCCCCCTGTAGTTTGTAATTGATGCTTTACAACGTCGGCTTCAAGAATTCAAACCTTTGGTGGGTTTAAAGAGTTTTTGACTGATAAGAACTGATTACCACCAGCTTTGTAGTATCCGACAAGTAAAGGTCGGTGTCTTTGAAATTTTCCCTTTGTTCATTATTAAATTTATCTGTTGGGTAGCTGAACAAACTCAAGCGGAGTCTACAAAGTTACCCTCGGATTGGTGGGTTTGAAATTCTTAGTGGAGAGATAATAGAGACTGGTTTTCATTAAGGTGACATTTGTACTAGTAAATTTTCTATATTTTAGTCATTGTGAAGATTGGGGAAGCGGAAAATTGTAGTGTAGAGTGAAGAATTCAGTTCTCTGGGGTTGATTGGAAGATAACCCATTTAGAAACAGAGGTGGGTTGTTATCAAAACCTGGAGTAGTTCAGAAAATTTAATCTTTTTGATAGTGGTGTTGCAAATGAAATATATAAAAAGCAAAGGTAGGTTAGTATCAGAATAGGTTATATTTGAGAAAATTATAGCACTCTGTGATTTGGGGGTGTCAATTAGGTATAAGAATTAGATGTGCATTGTTTTCAATATCTAGTTGAGTTGAGAAGAACCAAGAGGGACTTGGGTTTTGGAAAATCCAGTCTGAAGTTGCACCTATTGAAATTGGAGCTTGATATTCAGGAAGATCCCTTTTCAAAAACCCCTTCTTGGTACTTGAAGATTTGCATTTTTTTTCTAGTTGATTTGTTATACTTGGTGTTGAGTGTAATTGGGAAAAGATGGTTGGAAGTATTGAGGCGGATAGTCGTAATTTGTACCTAAATGGCACTATACAAAACCAAAATGGTATGGAAGAGAAGCTTGATGAACTTCGGAGAATTCTTGGCAAGGCTGATGGTGATTTGGTGAGAATTGTTGGAGTCGGAGCTGGTGCATGGGGCAGCGTTTTTGCTGCTTTGCTTCAAGATAGCTATGGTCAATTTAGAGATAAGATTCAAATCAGGATATGGAGACGGCCCGGAAGAGCTGTTGATAGAGCCACAGCTGAACACCTCTTTGAAGTGATCAATTCGAGAGAGGATGTATTGAGGAGGTTGATTAGGCGCTGCGCGTATCTAAAGTATGTTGAGGCGAGATTGGGCGATCGGACACTTTATGCGGATGAGATTTTGAAAGATGGATTTTGCTTGAACATGATTGATACACCACTTTGTCCTTTGAAGGTTGTGACTAACTTGCAGGAGGCAGTTTGGGACGCTGACATCGTGGTGAACGGCTTGCCTTCAACTGAAACACGCGAGGTGTTTGAATTGATCAGCAAGTATTGGAAGGAGAAAATAACCATGCCCATTATTATCTCTTTGGCAAAAGGCATAGAGGCTGAACTGGAGCCTGCACCTCGTATAATTACACCTACAGAAATGATTCATCGAGCAAGTAAGACTTTTTATTTTTGTCAAAAGTACTGCCGTCTTATTTTGTACAATTGCTCTATGTTGTGCCCTTTAAATTGACCTGAACACGTGGCGGCAGGAATTAACATGCTCTACTTGTATGTTCTGGAATATATATTTTCTCCAAAATAACACTAGAGCAAGTTTTCTGGAGCATGTATTTCATGAAATAATAGTGGGCAAAAATGTTGTATTTACCAAGGCCCAAACAAAAAGGTCAAGAATTTCCCTTTTTGCATGATCAAATTGATGTGAACTTAATGATCACATTAGGTCAAGTGGTGGGTAGGAACTATTAGGACTTGAAAAATGATAGCATGATGTACATTTGCTGAATTTGTGGAAGAAATGAAATCTGGTTCCAGAGAAAGAGAACTTGATATTTACATAGGATACATGTTGCATTTAGAGTAGGAGATTTGGCTTGATCCAAAGATATCAAACCAATGACAAGTTTTATTTGAATTCATCAAGCAAAGTTTTCATGAACATCGAGCTTCACGGGTCTGTTCTACACTTTAAACATGTACTACATTGCTTTTTCCTCAAGTAGAAACATGTTTGCACCAGTTTTCCTTGTAAATATAAATGAAGATGGTGGTTTCTTTCAATAACTCCCTGTAGGCATATATTCATGTAACTTGAACACTATGCAACTTTGTTTAATGCACACGCCAAAGTTGCGATCTTTTCTCATCTCCATTGCGGAAATTTAGTGCCTTTAAATGAAAGATGATACACTTCTACTTGTTATGCAAATAGCGTCACAAATCCTGTTATCTCATGTTTACAACCATGCTGTCTCATTCTTTACTATTTAATATATCTAAATGGCAGCTGGAGTACCAATGGAGAACATTCTTTATCTTGGTGGACCAAATATTGCTTCAGAGATTTACAACAAGGAATATGCTAATGCTCGAATTTGTGGTGCTGAAAAGTGGAGGAAACCACTTGCTAAGTTTCTAAGGCAGCCCCATTTTGTTGTGTGGGACAATAGCGACCTTGTTACTCATGAAGTTATGGGAGGCTTGAAGAATGTCTATGCAATTGGTGCTGGTAAGTGCAGTCATTTTTTTAATGTTCACCAACACATATGTTGTCAATTTCTGGCTATTGTCATTGGCAGTTGCTGTCCACAATAAAATTTTCTTGTTGCTGGACTTGTTTTTGTTAACTTTGATCAATCATAGAAAAATAAGAGAAAGAAGAAGAGAATATTATTGAGGCACAATCAGCCAGAACAAACTTAAAAGAAAACTACTTATAAGAGGTCTTTATATAGTAAACTAAGTTAGGGCAACATAAAAAGAAAACAAATGATTAAACTACCCCTAAGTCTAAATATAATAACTATTCTAACACCCTCCCTCAAACTCATGATGTGATAACATCAAACATCAAGAGTTTGCTAAGAAGAAAATGAAAGCAAGTGACAGGATGTTATTTTGTGAAGAAATCTGCTAGCTGCATACAGTCCTCCCTTTCTACGGCATGTCCCAATCAGCTTGTTGGACTATGGATCCTGAAGGACCTGAGGTAAATAAACCTACTGAAGGAAATATTGTAAGTGCACCAGGCTGATGGAAAGAGATTAACTTTTGCAACTGATCAGCAAGCATAGTTAGGTTTGGTGCTTGTGAGGAGGACTCATCCACTGTTGATTGATTTGATGTCCCTTTTGCATTTTTCTTCATCAGTTTAGGGCATTGAACCTTCTAGTGGCCCTTCTCATAACAGAAGCTACACTCATCTAACGCTACACGACCCCGATATTTAGAAGTCACCGTAGAAGGCATAGCCAATACAGTTTGAGTAGGCGATGGAATAAGACTTTTTCTAGAAAGAGTCTTAAGACGAACTTCTTCAGTCAGAAGCTCATTCACTACTGCATCCACTGAGGAAATTGGATTACGATGACGAATAGAACCACGAAGTCCCTCGAAGTCATCCCTGAGGGCCATAAAAAATTGCACCAACCTCTGTTCCTCTCTAAAAGTGCGATATATCATATAAGTACTCAGTTCAGCAGGTTCAGCAAGTGCTAACTGATCCCAATATCTAGTCATAACTGAGTAGAACTCATGAATATTCTTATCACCCTGACATGCAGCTCGAATTTCATGCTCTAACTGATACCTCTTTGCAAAATTAGACTGAACAATAAGGTAACTAAATAATCTCAAATCTCTTTGACTGTATTAAACTTAGTCAAATGAACACCAATGGTCTGATCAACTGAGTTGTTAATCCAAGTGATGATTTTAGCGTTGTTGATTTTTCAAGTATTCTTTAAGTCAACATATTTCTTGACCTTAGGATCAGTTGGAGCTGACGAATCACCACTAATATATCTCCACATTTTCTTACCCAACAAGAAATTTTTCTTAACATAAGCCCAATATATATAGTTCTCACCTTGTAATCTGACACTGATAGCCTAAAGAGAATTAGAATTTTCACTGGCCATAATACTCAAATCAAGCAATCCAAAGCAAATATTAAAGTAAACAAACAAAATCTAGCAACCTAACAACCTAGCAAAATCCAGCAACCCAACACCCAAATGGCAAATAAGGGCCCAACAAAAAACCAAAGCTCAACAACTTTGCAAATCAAATACTCACCCAATCGTTCGTTCACAAAATCAGTCCCAAAGGCTCAAACCCACCAATCAGTAAGAAAGGAAATAAAAGTTTCCTACTTATTCAGTACGAAACAATTCAAACAAACCCAAACAATGCAACACTATGTCAAATAACAAGCCCAAACAAAAAATGCAAATAAACCCAGACAATGCAACGCTATGTCAAATAGCAAGCCCAAATTAACAAAAGAATAGCCAAACCAGAACTAGCCCCAAACCAGCAGTAGCCAAAATTAATAAATCCTAGTAGTTAGGATTTTTTACCTTGCAAAGACTAGTTCAGCGAGGAAGACCCAACAACGAGAACCACCAACAGAAGAGAAGAGGCAGCCAACGTCAAATAATGCAAAGTTCGTGACAAATCAACTCAACAATTTTACAAATCAAATACCCATAACTGTCGATTCGGCACTGTTCACAACTCGTGAACAGTACTTCTGCACTGTTCACAGCCCTTAGAGCCACAAAAACAAATCAGCAACCCTAATCCAAAAATAAATCGCCATAGATGATGTCAGCTCTAATCCAAGAATATATTCTTTCTCCAACTAAATTACTGTGGTGCTACAATATATTTTGGATCGAAACCATGCTCTGAAACCATGTTAACTTTGATCAATCATAGAAAAGTAAGAGAAAGAAGGAGAGAATATTATTGAGGCACAATCAGCCAAAACAACCTTAAAAGAAAACTACTTATAAGAGGTTTTTATATAGTAAACTAAGGTATGACAACATAAAAGAAAATAAATGACTAAAATACTCCTAAGTCTAAATATAATAACTATTCTAACAGTTTTATCATTTAGTTGGCAGGAAGGCGGCCATGAAGCTGCAAGAAAATGAGTATTTCTTCAAGGCTCTTTAATATCTCTAAAACATTTCAGTGACCATAGGGAATATGTAGGAACTCAGCTAAAATATGATAAGGCATGCTAAATGTCCGTAGCATCCCGTCAATTCCATGGAAATCCTCGACATTGCTCTCAAGTGGAGGCTGACCATTAAATTAACCACTGAGCAGTTGTCTCACCTCTTCAATATGCATTGGCATATCCAGAATCCACATCCTTAAAATATATATTACAGAATATGAAATTAATTATATGAATATATAATAAACAAGTTAATGAATTACCTTCAGAGCTGTGAAATCACTATTTCATAACTTAGAAAAATTTTGTGGACTATTTACTCCACCTTAGGTTCTGATTTCACTAGCATTGATGCTATGAGACTGATAAAAAATCATTGGAGAGTCTTTGGTGTCGAACACTTTTCCTAGTCCAATTTTCTGAACTACATTGTTGTGATTGATGATTATTGATCATGGTTGATGACTTTTTTTTTTGACTGCTATCATGGGCGGAGGCAAGACCCTGAAATTTTTAAATAAAATTATAAATATGTATATTTTCAAAATAATTCAATATAATCATTGTGCCCAACCACATTTTTTTTTCCTTTTATGAGGCTGAAAAATGGACAGACAATCATTTTCTTTGCGCCCATGCTGCCCTGTCAATAAAACAAGGTTTTTGTGCTGCTTGCCAAGATTGTATTCCATCAGCTATGTTGTTCTTTTCTCGACAAGAGGCTAAAAAGGATTGTTCCAGAAGAAGATCCTAAATATTTGAACTTTCAAAAAGATTTTTCATATTGAAATTATTGTTATATTTGGGCCAAGTCCAAATGGAAATTATTAGCTGAACTCATAGAATTATCTCTAATGTTCTGAATCTGGAATCCTTAGACTTGCTTTTCAATTTGATATGCCCAGGAATGGTAGCAGCTCTAACAAAAGAAAGCGCAACCAGCAAATCTGTATATTTTGCACACTGCACATCTGAGATGATATTTATCACCCATTTATTGACGGAAGAACCCGAGAAGCTTGCTGGGCCACTGCTAGCTGACACTTATGTGACCCTGTTGAAAGGTCGAAATGCATGGTATGGACAAATGGTGGCCAAGGGTGAGCTGAGCCTGGATATGGGGGACAGCATCAGCGGCAAAGGGATGATTCAGGTAACTGATTGTGATTTAAAAACTCTCAAACGTGTATCTGTGTCAAAATCTAATAATGTATGCTACGTCAAAAAAGTTACAAAGGGTTGGTAAAGCCTTATCAGAGTGAAATTACTGACTGAATTAATTATTATTTTTTTTTTTGGGAGAGGGGGGGGTGGGGGATGTGTGAGAAGGACCACTCTACACCTCCCTGGTTGTCTGCCTCTGTAAAATTAGGTTTCCTTTGTTGAAGGTGCCAAAATGATATAGTGGGTGGGCATCAAATACTCTTTTATACACTTCAAAAGCTATGTAAATAGCTGTCTTATTTGTGCAAGAAGCAAACTGAAATTGCTTTGGCAAAAAAAGGTTCCTGTGACAATGGTGTTCATGCAAACTGAATGATGCATTGGTGGCTATATCAGCTTATTGAGAGCACCAAATTGTTTTAATAGTGCACTGCCTGAAACCTTCACAATTTTGGAGTGATAATTTTTCAGGCCAGGACATATTGAGAGATTTTCCCCGCTAGTCCCTGTCCCTCTATTATCTCCTTTTTTTTTCACCTCCCTCTATAAACAAATCATACTGTGAAGATGGAAAGATATTGTGAAATCTTTCTTCTATTCTTTTCTCTTGCCTCAACCAAGCAATAGGCAATTTGTGTGTGAGCATGGTGGCATGATCTGCTCATTAGCAAATTTCCAGAACAGATCAGCATGTAACGGGTGTCTACGGTTTACTCACATTAATAATCTTCATTGATTGAACTAAGAGCAAAGTTAGCTCCAACATCAACCTTTCAGGTTGTTGACAAAGCAAATTCAAAAAAGGATGGCACACAGTAATACAGGATGTTACTTGGCTTATTGTGATTGTGATGTTGCCATTCAAGGGTTCAAGTCATGAGTTCAATTCATGGAAGTAGCCTATCTAGTATATATATGATCTTCCCTAGGCCCTGCAGTGGCGGGAACCTCCTACAGTCGTACACTGGGCTGGGGATGCCCTTTATGCTAGCATTCAAGTTCCTGAAGTAGTTGCATGATGTATGCAAATGTAGGTTCTCTGCATCTTATTATTCATTACTCCTAGACTTAATTAAGAGCAAAAATAGGCCTAAAAAGGAACCTTTTTGATTTCATCACATCTTGACAAAGCAAATTTTAGATAAGTGGTGCAAACATCAATACTTGGGGGTTGCTAGTGGCATGACGAATGACTGTGAGTGTAGGTTTGCCTCCTGACTTCAGTCACCATTTACATTTTACCTTTATAGCACATCAGTCATCGCTATGTCTCATTTTCCAATTGTGGACCGATCATTAGTCAGGATGGACCTTTTAGCGTAAAGTATAATGTTTTATCTTATGCTTCATTTTCTTAACAGGGAGTCTCTGCAGTGGGGGCATTTTATGAACTTCTTAGTCAGTCAAGTTTAAGTGTATTGCATCCTGAAGAAAACAAGCCTGTTGCTCCAGCTGAGCTCTGTCCCATCTTGAAGACATTATACAAAATACTCATAGCAAGGTGATTCTCTCATTGATTTCGTATTTAGCTAAACAGTAACCTCCACTTCTATCGTCTCGTGCATCAATAGCATCGTTGATTTTAGAAACTAAAATCATATCATGCCTGAGCTAGTACATTTCAGGCTCTTCGATATGTCAAGAAACATGGTCAGTGTAGCCTCTTTGAAATCAATCTCTGTTTAGTAAATGCCCAAGTGGTACCCTACTTGTCATCCCATTTTGATCGATTTTCGTGTAAAAGAAACGACATTGTACCAAGGGGAAAGCAAAACTTATTTGAGTTCCATAGAGCCCTTTGTCAACGACACTGATGCAAACCATGTTTCAATCAACACATTTACAATAATGTACAAATCTAATCACATCTGTGCATTGAATTTGTGGGATCTTCAGGGAACAACAGTCTCGAGCCATTCTCCAGGCATTGAGGGATGAAAACTTGAATGACCCCCGTGACCGCATCGAGATAGCTCAAAGCCATGCTTTCTACAGGCCTTCACTCCTTGGGAAGCCTTGATTGTTTCACATTCTGGAAAAAAAAAATGGAGTAAAGGAGTCAATAAATTTTTCAGATTGTATTTTGATTGGAAGTTTTGCTTGATGAATACAAGTATATTTTCTCTACAAACACCAAAAAACATATGTAGTATCTTTACATCGACTTTATTACTGTCTCCATATATTAAAATTGAGTGATTCAGCTTTTGTTGGCATTCACTATGTGTATGCTGTTGCATTGTGAAGCAGCAGTGTGTCCTGACTTGTCAAAAAAATGGCTTTGCAGCTGGATTTGGTCTCGTTTTTTATTTTTTGGTTTGGCAGTCAAGGGAGTTCAGGTCAACTTATACGCACCTCGACTAAACCCCTTTTCGGTCTAGTTAAAAACAGATCATATACGCCGAAGCTAGAGTATTCATAAGGAATAAATTTATATCCCTCATGGTCTGATTCCAAATAATTGTTAAGATTTAAATTCAGAGCGTTTAATTTACAGCTTATTCATATGAAAGACAAGGCACAAACTATTGTAAACAAAATCCTATAAATGTGCTACTCTGAGTACTCATATTTAAGGGATTTATATCCCCTCTATTATTCTTTTTTTTCAATTTTTTTAATACAGTGTTAGATAAATGATATATATAAAATTTTAAATTTCAATAGATAAGATGTTTCTTCATTTATTTTGATGTTAGTGAACTAGTGTTTACAACTATCAAACATATACAATAATATATTATATCGATACAATAAAATAGTTTATAATTCAAATCTCAAAAGATAAACAAAATGATTTTTACTATTCGTGATTGAGATCGCTTTAAATTTTACTTTAAAGTTAATCTAACGACTAATATTAAAAGTTCAAATTTAATAAGAAAAAATAGACCCCTAAGGGTATATTTGGAGTAATTTTTTAAGTGTTTTTAGGAATTATTTCTCATCAGTACTTAAAAAATATATATTATTTTGAACCGCTTCACCACTACCTCCACCACCACCACCATTGTCGCCGTTGACAACACCACCGCCACCACCGCCACCCATACCACTGCCCTCGCCCCCACTACCATCACGGTCATTACCACCCACCACAATCATTATCATCTCCTACCACTACCACTGCCGTCCCACCACCTCTCACTCCCACTACAAAAATGATATTTAAATTCATTTATCTTTTTTTCTATGTTTGTAATTTGATTTTAGATATAAATACAATATGTTTATTATTTATTATTTTTTATTATTCTGTGCCTTCAGGTACAAGTAAACTAGTATATATAATAAAGTAACTTACAATTCAAATCTCAAAAGATAAACAAAATGACTTTTATTATTCGTGGTTGAGATCGCTTTAAATTTTATTTTAAAGTTAATCTAACGGTTAATATTAACACCTTAAATTTAATAGAAAAATAGGCCCCTAAGGGTGTATTTTGAGTGATTTTTTAAAATTACTTTTAGAAATTATTTTTTATAAATACTTTTAAAAAAATAATAATATTTGAAACCGCTCCACCACTACCCCTACCCCACCACCACCATCACCATCGTGGCTGCCACCGCCACCAACGCTGCCCACCACTACCGCCGTCGCCGCCACCACCACCACCACCACCACCATTGCCACCATCACCGTCGCCACCACCACAGTTATTGTCACCCACCACAATCATCACCGTCCGCTATCACCACCTCTCACTTGTACTACAAATTGATATTTAAATTCTTTGATCTCTTCTCTAAGTTTGTAATTTGATTTTAGATATGAATTCAAATATGTTTATTGTTTACTATTTTTTATTACTCTGTGCCTTCAGGTACAAACAATTACTAGTTTTTCAATATCTTAACAACAAGATTAGTTCTCTTCCTCAAAACTTTCACAAAAAGGTCTCAATTATTCTTGATTTTTTTTCTTGAATAAATTCCAAAATGTCAACTATTTCAATAATAAATTAATTTTCAATGTTGAACTCCAATGTTACCTCTAACCTAAGATACGATTTAGGGGCGAAGCTAGAATTATAACTTGGAGAGAGCAAAAATATAAAATTTTACCGAACCTATTAATGAAAACAAAATTGGGTGTTGTTTTCATAAAAAAAAAATTCCTAAGTTGAAATATGAGAAATAAGTTAAAATTCAAAACTTAATTACCGTATAAAAAGTAGCAATAAGTATCAACAAAATATGAATAAACAAAAATAATACAGTTTTCACTGTACAATTCAACTCAATTATATACTAAAGTAAAATACAACTTATTTGCTAGAAATTCCAAAATTTGTCTATAATTGATCAATTTTATGATAAAGTTTTTAGCATTTATTTTTTAAATATTATTGAGAAATTGATTGTTTGGGAGGGCATTTATGTCCAAAACTATATGCATACGAGATTCGTTTTGTAAACGTGTCACAAAATTGACAGCGGTCTCTGCAAAATTCCTCGTATCATTTGTATCTTTTTCTTATTCCACGTGTCACGGCTTGACGTCGGTCTCTTGCGTAGATCCAGTTGTTTTGAAGCATGTGCACTTTCTAAAGTCCCATCCTAAAACATCACAGCTACCCCTCTCTCTCTCACTTTCATCACTCAACCCGANTAGGCCCCTAAGGGTGTATTTTGAGTGATTTTTTAAAATTACTTTTAGAAATTATTTTTTATAAATACTTTTAAAAAAATAATAATATTTGAAACCGCTCCACCACTACCCCTACCCCACCACCACCATCACCATCGTGGCTGCCACCGCCACCAACGCTGCCCACCACTACCGCCGTCGCCGCCACCACCACCACCACCACCACCATTGCCACCATCACCGTCGCCACCACCACAGTTATTGTCACCCACCACAATCATCACCGTCCGCTATCACCACCTCTCACTTGTACTACAAATTGATATTTAAATTCTTTGATCTCTTCTCTAAGTTTGTAATTTGATTTTAGATATGAATTCAAATATGTTTATTGTTTACTATTTTTTATTACTCTGTGCCTTCAGGTACAAACAATTACTAGTTTTTCAATATCTTAACAACAAGATTAGTTCTCTTCCTCAAAACTTTCACAAAAAGGTCTCAATTATTCTTGATTTTTTTTCTTGAATAAATTCCAAAATGTCAACTATTTCAATAATAAATTAATTTTCAATGTTGAACTCCAATGTTACCTCTAACCTAAGATACGATTTAGGGGCGAAGCTAGAATTATAACTTGGAGAGAGCAAAAATATAAAATTTTACCGAACCTATTAATGAAAACAAAATTGGGTGTTGTTTTCATAAAAAAAAAATTCCTAAGTTGAAATATGAGAAATAAGTTAAAATTCAAAACTTAATTACCGTATAAAAAGTAGCAATAAGTATCAACAAAATATGAATAAACAAAAATAATACAGTTTTCACTGTACAATTCAACTCAATTATATACTAAAGTAAAATACAACTTATTTGCTAGAAATTCCAAAATTTGTCTATAATTGATCAATTTTATGATAAAGTTTTTAGCATTTATTTTTTAAATATTATTGAGAAATTGATTGTTTGGGAGGGCATTTATGTCCAAAACTATATGCATACGAGATTCGTTTTGTAAACGTGTCACAAAATTGACAGCGGTCTCTGCAAAATTCCTCGTATCATTTGTATCTTTTTCTTATTCCACGTGTCACGGCTTGACGTCGGTCTCTTGCGTAGATCCAGTTGTTTTGAAGCATGTGCACTTTCTAAAGTCCCATCCTAAAACATCACAGCTACCCCTCTCTCTCTCACTTTCATCACTCAACCCGACCCATTACAAATCACCTTTTTCTTGGACCCACAAAAATGGTGATTCAATTTTAATTATTGAATTGAATAATTCAAATTTGATTTGATTTTATATCAGGTCAAGCTCGTCGAATAATTTTTTGGGTTTATTTAAAAAAAGAGTTCAACCGACTTGATTTGATTATCAACTCTAATTCTAACTGGTAAAATCTTTAATTTGAATTTGAAAAATGTTATGCATGGCATTATTATGGAATTTGAATTTTTGTCAAAAAGTGTATGGGTATTTGATACAATAATGATATCACATAATTATTGATAGGTTTATTGTAATTTTGGCCCTCAAAATATTTATTTTTATCAGTTTAATCTCTAAAGTATTAATTTTATTAATTTGATTATTAAAGTATTCAATTTATTGCTTTAGTCCCTAAAATATTCAACTTATGTCACTTTAATCCTTACACATATAGATTGTTATATTTTTTGACGGAAGTAACCACGTGTCATATTATCAGACGGTATTACGTGACCAACACGTGATCATTCCATTAAAAAAATTAATGATTGGACTGTGTAATGACTAAAGTGAAATAAATTGAATACTTTCGACGACCAAATTAATAAAATTGATATTTTAGGGATAAATTAATAAAAAAAATACATATTTTACAGAGCAAAAATATTATTAACCCTTATTAATATATAAATCACAATTTAATAACACGATATCATACTCATCTAATTATTTGTCTTATATTTATGTGATGGGATAGAATGACTTTTATCATAAAGCATCATAAAACGACTCAAATCATTCAACTCCAACGATTTACTTTGTACCACTTATATTAAAAATAAATTAGTCACACTCACATTTCAACATAGTAAATGTACCCACAACCATTCTAATCAGTCATTTACATTTTAATAACAAAAAAATGAAATTTGTGTACTTCTTAATCTTATTATAAAATGTTACAAGTTTTATATTACATAAAAATCAGTTCTAGCAAAAAAAAATATTTGAAAACCGAGGCCCAAAATTATTTTTGAAGAGATCTGAAAATTTTCAATAGAGGCCCCAAATTTTTTTCCCCTGCCATTGGCAAGGCTAAGCAATCGCTGCAATAACTTGTTTTGAACTCATTTATAAGGGTTTTTTAATTTTATAAAACTCATTTATGTCATTTATAAGGGTTTTTAAATTTTATAAAACTCATTTATGTCGCATATATGTTATAATTTATTTTTTGATATACAATAATATTATAAGCGATCAAACCTATCTATTTAACAAAAAACAAATAAATTTATAATATAATTAGATGTGTAAATGTTTAAACAGGATGAAAAGATACCTAAATAAATGACCGATTAAATATCTAAAGACTTATAATATAAATTAATAAATAATTAAAATTAGCAATAATTCTCATTTTTTATAAAAATAATATTATTTAAATTTATTTATGTGTAGCACACATCGTACATTGCTAATACAATATAAAAGTATAGAGGTATAGATGTGTGTTAGGGTGTACATGACCTGAGTTGCCTACGAGTCTCGTTACTCTTTTCAAAAAAAATAAGTCTAAAATCTAATAGACCTAATAACTGACGCGCTCGAACTCGAGTCCATTTGTGAGAGAGAGCGAGAGAGTTTGCACTTGCCCCTAAATCTATTATTTGGCCTAATAGCTCATCCACAAAAACTCGTTTGAATCGAGCCCAAGAATCCACCCGCCTAACCCGTACCACCTGTTATTCCTTTGAAAAAATGTTAGACCATATAAGGTTAGGTAGGAAATCTTTCATAGGTAAGCGGAAAAAAGAGTTAGGTGTACAGTGCATTCAATGCACAATTTTTAATTCAAAAATACAAAATTATAAAAATATTTATTATTTTTTAAATAAAATTATATATAAAATAGACTTGCTCAATAAGCCTCCCCAATTAGATTGTGGGTAGCCTATTCTTATTCAAAATTTAGTTTGATCTGTCCGATAACTCACTCGAATAAGTGTTCAGGCATATCCTACCCACACACAATTCGAAAATTTTCACGGGCCTAACTCGACCCGACCCGGCCTGACTCATGGACACCCCAATCTGTGTGATAAATTTATTACATCTATTTTTTTAATTAATTAAATTAGAATAATAAAAAAATTAGGCCGGCCTTTTTAATATTTAATACCTTAGATTTTGAAAGGGACTTGTCTCCAATTACAACTCTATACATGTCAGCGTATTTAAAATAATTATGTATACTGCCATGTTTGTTTATTTAAAAACACTATTTGCTATGCCACTAGTAATTATTAAAAAGTTTTGGTCGATTAATCTTATCTCTAATTTTATTAAAAATAAATTATTTTCGTCGTGATTAAAATATTTATTTTAAATAAATCTCTTTTCTTATAATTTAAAAAATTTATTAATTTATTATTAGTCTCTCTTGTCATTTCAAGACCTCACTTTAACACTAATGATTACTTGGTTTTCTCTCTCCAAACGCCACATACAAAACACAACTTATTCTCTTGCACCGCACAAGACATGACAAAGAAATATTCCACAACACAAAGAGACACACACACCCCCGAAAACACCTCAGATTACCAAAATAACAGGATACGAAAGAAACCCGATTCAGCCATTAGAGCTCTCATGAGAGCTTCGCTCACAAATCCCATCTATCATCACTGTAACAACAGGAATCCCCAGAAAAAGAAACCCAACAATGTCATCATCAAAGAAAGAAGCCCTTTTCATATTATCACTCATAATTCTCTGGTACTCCTCAAATATTGGTGTCCTCCTCTTAAACAAGTTCTTGCTCTCCAATTATGGCTTTGTCTTCCCAATCTTCCTCACAATGTGTCACATGACAGCCTGTGCTGTTCTAAGCTACATTTCAATTGTTTTCTTGAAAGTTGTTCCCTTTCAAAAGATCAAATCTAGGTCTCAGTTCTTGAGGATTGCAAGTTTGAGCATTGTGTTTTGTGGGTCTGTTGTTGGTGGAAATATTTCCCTTAGGTACCTCCCTGTGTCTTTCAATCAGGCTGTGGGTGCGACGACGCCATTTTTTACAGCATTGTTTGCCTATTTGATGACCCTTAAGAAAGAAGCTTGGGTTACATATGCTGCGCTTGTACCAGTTGTTGCTGGGGTTGTGATTGCAAGTGGGGTATGCTTATATTTTTCAATCCTTAATTGTTTGATTTGGGTAATTAGTTTAACTGTGAATATTATTCTGTGGGATGGTTCAACCTGATTTTTCTACAAAAAGTGAATATATGATCTATACTTTAATGTTATGTTTGTAGTTGTTAAAATTAATTACTTTATGGGGTGCTAGTTTAATAAATGAAGATCTAGATCTGAAATTTTAATATTTGTGAGAATGGCATTTCCATTTGTGTTCTCACAATGCCTGTACGATCTGTAAAGGTAGCAATTGTACGTTCTTTTTCCTTATGTTGTTAAAATTTATGCAGAGGTTACTTGAAAACTGTATTCTTTATTTCGCTTGAAGTACTTTAGTTTCAAAGCTTATATTAGGAATAAATTCAGATTTCAGAGCATGTAAGTATGATGTTTATTTAGGTGTATGTACATTTGAAAAAACTGAATATGCACACAAATGTCTGTGGGTGCGCTTGCCCTTGTTTGTGTGTGGAGTTGCATCACAGAGATCTGAGTATTCTAAGCAGAAAAGGTCTCACCTAGCATTTTTGGCCTCTTCTCAAATTGATATTCTAGTCCAAGCTTAAAGTTAAAACCTTAGTCATCATACTCATCGAGTATCTAAATTGAGTGTACTCAAAAAGAATATTCTTTTTGGAGATGCGTAGAGGCAGGCCCAATCATTGAGTGTTGTTTGAAAATATGGTTGACTGGGCCAAACTGATGAGTAGGTGAAATGGGTTCCAGATTTTTCAGGTGTTCCTAGATAATGTGCTTTGCATTAACTTTGCCAGTGTGTTTTGTTGATGAATGTCTGAATAAGTATACAGTTTTTACCGTATTGTTTTACAGGGGCTAGAATACACATTATGCCTTACTGGTATTATTTTTTGTAGAGCAGGATTTGTAACTAGGTTATTCTTTATATGGAGAACAATAAATTCCTACCTTGTGCTGGATACACAGCCAACCCCATCCCATTTTTTTGAAAAAAACAATGTCTAATCTGGTTTCGGTGTCAATAATGAAATTTTCTTTGTGGTGGCAGGGCGAGCCAAATTTTCACTTGTTTGGATTCATTATGTGCATAAGTGCAACTGCTGCAAGGGCCTTGAAGTCTGTTCTTCAGGGTATTCTACTTTCTTCTGAAGGGTAAATGCTCTGCTGCTTCAGTTATTAACGTCCCATCTGCTCATCTGCGCGTCTTCCCTTACCTCTATAGTTATCTGTATGTGCCTCCCATTATGAATACCATGACCCTCATCTTTTACATTTGTCTTCTCTTTTTGTTTGAGATATAATTATTGCTAATTAACTAATTATGCTACCATTGTGAAATATAGGAGGGATTGAGGGGTTCATGAGATGGTAATGAAGAGCAATGGCATAATATATTTAAGCAACATATAACAAAACACAGAAAATCTCAATGTTTAACCCAGCCGTAAGGCTTCTCAAACAGTAAGATCTTAAAAGTTGAGATATGGTACAGCTAATCAAGACTGACATGTAAGCAGGGTTTCTAACGCAAAAAATTTAAAATGTGAGTGTCCTTGTTACTCAGCGCAAAGGGAAGATAAAGAAAGAACTATAAAAGAGAAGCACATCATGCCATGTTTCTGCATTGCGAGTTTATCGTATTCATCTTTGGTAGTAGTATGTTTAGTCATTAATTATGGCCTTTTTTTCTTTTCACGGGAGTCACAAGCAATTGGTTTTGATTTGGTTTTTTCTTTACTACTAGTCAATTGGCAGTTTTTTTTAATGTCAAACAGCAGTTACCCTAAGGTGATTTTGAACCCTCTCCCAGGCTCACATTATTTTCTTTGGAATAGATTTAACTTTTCAATCTGAAGGTACACGACCTAAAATAGTGATATTCCAGGCTTTAATTTTTTTTTTTTGTACTTCCTTTTAAAGCATGGACCTTACTTTCTTCGGTGGATTTTCTAATATTGCAGACATTATCAAGAAACTTTAATCTTTTACATCTTCTGCAGCTTCTTAAAAGCAATTAATCTTTGTGCTTGCATTTAAATTAATGAGAATGCTGTCCATTAAAATGATCTTTTTTATAGTAGATTCACTGAATCTATCTATAGTTTTTGATGTACTTATGTTCGTAAGGTGAGAGGAAGGCCTAAAACTCTCATTGGTTGCTTCTAGTTATGTTTTGTCTTAGTCTACATCGGTCTTGGACCAAGTTGCTTTTTACAGGATTGTTGCATGTTCCCTTTTTCTTTTCTTTGCTTTTTCTTTGGTTTACAATGCTTCCCTCATTTTAGATTGAGTACACTGCTCAAATGTATCATTGAGACCAAATGTGCATTTTCCTATTATAATGTACTTCATACGGTACCTGACTGTACTGGTATTTATCCGTTTCATCGGTTAAGTTGTTTGTCATGTTTTTTTCTTGTGTTTTTGTTTGTTTATTTACTTTTTGGTAGAGAGGGATAGATAAATTCATTTGCTTAACCTTGAGACTATTAGTTCCAGTTTTATAAGTGCAAAACCAGTTGAAATACATATAACAGGAAAAGTGACGGTTCAAGAGGTTTTTAACCTGTCTTAGTTTGCTCATTATTAACAGTATATGTTTCTCAAATATGATGCTTGCTCATCCATGATCAAGTATGTTTCCTTTTTGATTTCCCCACAACTTTGCTATGTCAATGGGCGTGTCAACTCAGTGAATGATGGGTTTCATATTTGTTTTTCAGTCATGTAAGTTTGTTGCCACTGAACTTGATGTAAGTTTTGGTCAGGAATGGAAAGAGACGGATTAGGATATGAAACAATACTTATAGCACTATGTCCAATATATCTCACTTTTTCCTTTTGTGCATTTTCTCCAAAGGGTAGTTAAATACATTAAAAGCATCAGAGTATTTCAGGATTAAGGGGCTTAAAATGAAATTGGGACCTCCTTCTAGATTACCCCATTTCATCTATGCTTGTGTCTGCTTCAATTTCAACACTTCGCATGTTCCGTTGCAGTTTATTGATTTTGTAGCAAATTAATGTTCTCTTTTGAATCTCTCCTGCAATTCATATCTGTTAATGCATTTTATGGTGATCGAGAAAGATGTAGGCTGATTAGATAGTGGGATTTTATTTTTTCATTTTCTCTTCCACATTTCCTGCATTTTATGGTCATGCTAATGGTAATTTTTGTGCTTGATCCGGTGCCTGAGAAAACAGTGTTAACCGTCATTGGGGAAAATGAAAAGAAAGGAAGGAAGAAAAAAGTGAAATAAACCACTCAAAATTTTGGTGTCTTACAAGTTCAATTGTCTCTATGGAACTCCAGAAGTTTCTCTTCTTCCTTTTTCTCCATGTTCTCTTAATCCACATGGTCCACTAATTCTCATCACGTTTTGATATATGACTTTTTTTGCATTGTTTCAGGGAAAAGTTAAACTCCATGAATTTGCTGCTCTATATGTCCCCAATAGCTGTTCTAGTTTTGTTGCCTGCCACAGTTGTGATGGAGCCCAATGTGTTGGATGTCACCATATCACTTGGCATGAAACATAGATTCATGTGGCTACTTCTTTTGGTTAATTCGGCAATGGCTTATTCTGCCAACTTGACCAATTTCCTGGTGACTAAGCATACAAGTGCACTAACACTCCAGGTTTTCATCTCTCTCTCTCTCTCTCTCTGTGCACACAAATGTGTTATACATAAACAACGTACTGGTAGTTTTTTGAGTATGCAGCAAGCTACTCTTTTCAGCGCAGATGTTTTTTATGTCTCCTTTCTTCTCTAGTTCCTTTCCAAACAAACGAATTCACACCTCCAAATTTCTAACAAACCTAGTGAATTATTTGTCCTTGAAATACCCAGAAGTACTTACAGCACCTTCAAGTTTCTGAACTTCATTTTTCCTCTGAAATTATGTTGTTATCAGGTATTAGGCAATGCCAAAGGTGCTGTTGCTGTCGTTATCTCAATACTCCTGTTTCGAAATCCAGTCACCTTTGTTGGGATTGCTGGTTATTCGTTGACAGTTATGGGGGTGGTTGCTTATGGAGAAGCCAAAAGGAGACACAAATGATCGATTACACGACCATGTTTTTCCTTTTCTCATTCCATTGTTACTTTGCCTGCTCAAACAGGCAGCATAGAGAGATCCTCATTTTTTATGTCATAGTTGATTTTTTCCTTTTCTTTTTTTTTTTTTTTGGGGGGGGGGGGGTGGGGGTGNATTTTATTTTTTCATTTTCTCTTCCACATTTCCTGCATTTTATGGTCATGCTAATGGTAATTTTTGTGCTTGATCCGGTGCCTGAGAAAACAGTGTTAACCGTCATTGGGGAAAATGAAAAGAAAGGAAGGAAGAAAAAAGTGAAATAAACCACTCAAAATTTTGGTGTCTTACAAGTTCAATTGTCTCTATGGAACTCCAGAAGTTTCTCTTCTTCCTTTTTCTCCATGTTCTCTTAATCCACATGGTCCACTAATTCTCATCACGTTTTGATATATGACTTTTTTTGCATTGTTTCAGGGAAAAGTTAAACTCCATGAATTTGCTGCTCTATATGTCCCCAATAGCTGTTCTAGTTTTGTTGCCTGCCA
This sequence comes from Ilex paraguariensis, assembly GCA_963454935.2. Classification (NCBI taxonomy): domain Eukaryota; kingdom Viridiplantae; phylum Streptophyta; class Magnoliopsida; order Aquifoliales; family Aquifoliaceae; genus Ilex; species Ilex paraguariensis. The sequence continues at coordinate 431,403 of CAUOFW020002724.1, forward strand.
CAGTTGTGATGGAGCCCAATGTGTTGGATGTCACCATATCACTTGGCATGAAACATAGATTCATGTGGCTACTTCTTTTGGTTAATTCGGCAATGGCTTATTCTGCCAACTTGACCAATTTCCTGGTGACTAAGCATACAAGTGCACTAACACTCCAGGTTTTCATCTCTCTCTCTCTCTCTCTCTGTGCACACAAATGTGTTATACATAAACAACGTACTGGTAGTTTTTTGAGTATGCAGCAAGCTACTCTTTTCAGCGCAGATGTTTTTTATGTCTCCTTTCTTCTCTAGTTCCTTTCCAAACAAACGAATTCACACCTCCAAATTTCTAACAAACCTAGTGAATTATTTGTCCTTGAAATACCCAGAAGTACTTACAGCACCTTCAAGTTTCTGAACTTCATTTTTCCTCTGAAATTATGTTGTTATCAGGTATTAGGCAATGCCAAAGGTGCTGTTGCTGTCGTTATCTCAATACTCCTGTTTCGAAATCCAGTCACCTTTGTTGGGATTGCTGGTTATTCGTTGACAGTTATGGGGGTGGTTGCTTATGGAGAAGCCAAAAGGAGACACAAATGATCGATTACACGACCATGTTTTTCCTTTTCTCATTCCATTGTTACTTTGCCTGCTCAAACAGGCAGCATAGAGAGATCCTCATTTTTTATGTCATAGTTGATTTTTTCCTTTTCTTTTTTTTTTTTTTTGGGGGGGGGGGGTTGGGGGTGTTAGAGAGTACGTTCATCGGACTGTATTATGCATATTAGCAAGTGTTTGATTGTATGAGATAATTCATGATATATTGTTGTTGTTCTCCATTTCTTGTTAAAATATTTTTTGTTCTTGTTAAAATGTTGGTTGAGAGAATGAAAATTTCGGTGGCAAGCTGAACAAATATTTTTTTTCCAAAAAAATATTTGAAATATTATTTAGACCAATGAACTTACTCTCTATTATTTGTTTGATAACACTGAAAATTAAGTACTAAATACTAAATTTTAAGCGAATGCTAAATTTCTTAATATAAAATTTATATGATATAGTAGGAAATTTTAATTGCTGAATTGCATCAAACTGGTAAAACTATTACTTTCCTACTATCTTTTTTTCCCTCCACTACCAATACCCTACCACCTCCACACACCACTATCCCGTTTAATTTTGGTGGAGTGGCAGCGGCAGTAGGGTGGTGGGTGATGGCAAACAATGGCGATAGTGGGGGTGGATGGAGGTGATTATGGTAGTGGTAGTAGTGATGGGGTTGTAGGGTGGTGGCGACAATGTTGTTGGGTGGTGGTGGGGTGGGCGGTGAAAGAGGTAGTGGTGGGGGTGTGATGGCAGCAATGTTTGTGGTTAAGGAGGTGATGATGGTGGTGGCAGCAGTGAAAGTGAGAGGGTAGTTGTTGTAATGGGAAGATGGTGATGGTGGTAGTGGTGTGGCAGCAGTGGCCTTGATGATGGTGGCAGCAATGGGGGTGGTTGAGATGGGAAGGTGGTGGGGTTGTGGCGTAGGTGGCAATCGCATTGGCGGCAGTGGTGGCAATAGTGCGGTGGGGGTAGAAAGTTGAGTGAGAGATGGATTAAAATTAAAATATTCAAGGGCAAATTAGCTAATGTAGATGGGAAAAAGGAATAAAAGAGGGTGCACAGAACAACTGTAAGCAAAACATGTAACCACTCCATATCCAAGTCAGAACAAGGCCACAGATACAGACACTTCCTAATCAGAATGTTTTTTTAAACAACCCAATGACCTGAATTTGAAAACTGAGTTCAAAATACGGGGCTACAAGGAACTTCCCACCACTGAAAAACTAACAATGATCCACGACGGCCTATTTCATCTCTGAGAAACAACAGAAAATGTGAAGAGTGGCTTCGATATCACGTTCAAAACACAATTAAAGTCTATTTTCTAGCAATTAGGTGGTCATGGTAGAGGTTAGAAGGTTATATATTGCAATGGCTGCTTGTCTTCTGCCTGCTCCTTTATTTCTTTCTTTTTCTTTTCCTTTTTTGAAGAGCTTCTATGATGACTTCAAAGTTGCCATTCACACATTCAGCAAGTCACTTTCAAGGGATTTGGACTTGATGCTGCTTTTGTATGTGGCCGCTTTCTATTACTCAAGCAAGTTCAGGGCCACTCGGGAGCATATCATAACCATCGTGGTGCTTGGCAGTGTTTCTTTTCACAGGGATGCACTTCAAAACAACTGCAATGGGCATGCTCACTGCTCCAATCAAAATGCTGAGTAACCACAGTTCCCAGCCTAAAGGTACAGTGTTTGCAAAAGTGCCCAGGAACTCGACTATAATCACTTGGAATACCACTGTGCAAACCATGACGCCTACGAATATCCAGCCATTGAACATGCCACGGAGAATGTTTATCTTCTCAATGTCACGGCTGTTTATTTCATTGAACACCTGGAAATTGAAACAAATAAATCCAGTCTAATCAATGAATGCATATGTATGGTCAGGCATCAAAGGTCATATCAGCCACAAGTTGCTCTTAGAAGCATTTACAGGTTACTTTCTTTATCCCTAAAGTAACACATAAAGGCCCGTGAAAGGACTGGCAGATTTCTTGGAAGCACATCCCCCTTGGGATTCAGAATCAATTTTCTTCAAATTTCCATTAGATTCACATATTCACAATTCAGAGAGAAAAAATCAACAAAAGATACTTTTGGGATACTTTGGGACACAAAGTTATCCAACAACAAGCAATCTCGCAAAGACAATATATAAGCTAAAGCTGAAAGATAAAATACCTGACAAAACACAAAGGTGTTGAATACGAATGTCTTGAGAATGTCTGTAGCCTCTGGTCCTTCAAGTCTCAAAAGTTGCTTCCCATCATAGTTGAGAACTAAAAGGATAGCCAGTTGATAAATACTTTGCCCAATGATATTTCTCCACATGGCATTGGTAATAAAACTCTCATTCCTCCTAACAGGAGGCCTATTCATCAGTCCATCATGTGGCGGTTCCGTAGCCAGTGCCAATGCACCAAGAGTGTCCATGATCAGGTTGACCCATAGCAACTGCACAACCGTTAGGGGTCCAGATCCTGAAAGTTACAGAGAAGATGCTGATGATAACTGGGGGTACTGCAGGAATGAAAAAGCCACGTCTATTAACCAACTCACCTGAGATGCATGCAGAAACAAAATTGATCATGAGAGCGACAATGTTGACAGTTAACTGGAACTGCACAAACTTTTGAATGTTGATATATACTGAACGTCCCCATTTAGCTACATTCACAATGGTACTAAAATTGTCATCCAATATGATGACATCAGCATTTTCTTTAGCAACCTGTGAATATGTTCTTTAATAAGTAAGACAAAATATAACGAAAATTTGGGAACAGATGGAAGGGCACTCAGTTTAACATGCGCCACTCATGAAAAATTAATCCCGTTATCTATCATGAATCCACACAGAATTCTTTTGGCAATATGAAATGAGGGTTATAAAGATGAGACTACATTAGAAACTCATAAAAAAACAAAACAAGTAAGCAAAGTAGCCCCAAATTCAAAATCAAATGGAAATTGGGAATGAAGCATGCCAACGATGTTAGACAGAAAGACACATACTCTAAAAATAGTTTTAGTCAGTGCTTGATGAAAGAAACAACTTGACAAAAAATGAATGAAACAAAAACTAGAGGAAGTAAAACCAAAACAATATCACTAAAATGAGCATATACACAAACGACATAGCTAAAAAGCAGACAGACAAACCTCTGTTCCTGCTATACCCATAGAAAGACCAATGTCTGCTTCACGCAAGGCAGGAGCATCATTGGTCCCATCACCAGTAACTGCAACAACTTCTTTAAACCTGTTCTTCAAGTGAGTTACCAGTGTGTGCTTGTCCATAGGTGAAGACCGAGCTATTACCTGTATTCATTTCCTAATCATTATATAAAACAAGTGCACCAGCCACAACCAGTGATTGAAATATGACATGCTGTAATGAAATCAAATGTGAACCTTAATTCTAGGAATTATTTCCTTCATTTCCTCGAGAGTTTTGCTGCGAAATTCTGGTCCTTCTATGGCCAAACCATCTTCAGTGAGTATACCACATTCTTTAGCAATGGCTTTAGCTGTGTTAATATTGTCACCAGTGACCATACGCACGGTAATTCCAGCTGCTAAGCACATTCGAACTGCATCCTTTACCCCTGAACGAACTGGATCCTTAATTCCAACAACTGCTACCAAAGTGTAGCCGCTATCAGGGATGTTGTTATCGTTGATACTGTCATCGATATCCTTAAAAGCCAAGCAGAGGGTCCTCAAAGCTTCGCAGGCAAAACCATTGATGACATCAGTGATATTTCTTATTTGCTCCTCTGACATATGAACAGGTTCCCCATTTATATCAACAACCTTGTCACACATTCTTAAAATTATCTCTGATGCACCTTTGCAAAAGGCTCGGAACCCACCTTCCGGAAGAGAGGCTAGAACAGACATTTTTTTCCTGTTGGAATTGAAAGGTTCAACCTTCAGGATCTTACACTCCTGGCGATGAGCATCAAAATCACCACCCAGAAGCAACCCATATTCTAGTAATGCTGACTCAGTGGGTGTACCCAAAATGGATTTCTTTCCATCTTTATCCTTGACCACCTCAGAAGTTGTATTTTGAAATATAGCCTGCAAAAGGATGTTTAAAACCTTTTCTGATATTTCTGAATTCAACATACCTCCACCTTCACTACCTTTTATCTTTTTGGACTTACCACATATCCATATCTTATCAACCACCATATGGTTTGTTGTTAGCGTCCCTGTCTTATCCGTGCAAATGCAAGTAGCAGAACCCATTGTCTCACATGCAGAAAGATGCCTTACGAGTGCCTTCTCATTCATCAATTTTTGCATTGCGAAGGCAAGGCTCAGTGTCACTGCCAGTGGTAGTCCTTCTGGAACTGCAACAACTAGTATAGTTACCGCAGTAGCAAAGTAGTTCAAAAGCGTCAGGGCATCACTGAAAGACCAATCAGCGAACTCATGGTGAAGTGCTTTATCTACCAGGAATCGTACTGTCAGCACCACAAATGTGATCACAGAAAAAAGCATTCCAATCTTACCAATAGTCGTAGCAACGCCATTCAGCTTCACCTGCAGTGGGGTTTCATCTTCTCCACCCTCATTTAGAGTCTCCATCAACTTACCCCATTCAGTTCGCATGCCAACAGTAGTTACCAGCATCTTACCAGACCCATCTTGCACTTTGGTTCCTGCAAGAAGAAATGGGTTTTTTTCATATATATTTACAGGCTCACTCTCGCCTGACAAGCTTGACTCGTCAAGCAACAAGCTGTATCCTGATATAAATATCCCATCAGCTGGAACTATGTCCCCTATGGATAAATGAACGACATCTCCAACAACCAAGTCATATATGGAAACCTTCTGCCTAAGTTTATCTCTAATGACCTGAATAAATATCTTTTTCTTCTCCTTATCCAAGTCCCTGAACTGCAAAGATTGCTTGTAGTCACTGATTGAAGTAACGATGACTACCAAGAATATGCTCAGTACGATTCCCAATCCATCATATAGACCCTTTGGCCATCCTTCAGTGGCAAGTCCAACACCTATTGAAACCACAGCACAAACCATAAGGATAACAAGTGTTAAATCGTGTAAAGTATCCCACACAAACATCCAAAAACTTCTAGCAGGTTTCTCAGTATATCTGTTGCAGCCATAGATCTTCTGCCTGATAGGCACATCACTTGTTTTGATTCCTTCTTTCAATGAGACTTTTACTCTACTAGAGATTCCTTCGACTCCGCTGAGTAATCTCAAGATCTTGATTTCATGGTTACGAACAATAGATGCAAGTTTGTCTGCATTAATTCTAAAGCCTGCTTCTCTCGCTTCTTCCGAAAGCTCATCTTCAAAGCCCCCCTTTTTAATCTCTTCCAAAAGCTCATCTTCGGTCCTTGTTTCTTTAGCCTCTTGCACTAGTTTGCTTTGTTCAAAACCTGTGCAAGCAAGAGAAAGCAAAAGTGAAAACACACATAGGTCATAGGCAAGGTCTTAATCAAGAAACAGTAACTTAAACAAAGAATATAATACGTACCGTCAAGAAACCTGAATGCTACCCTATAAGCAAAAAAGGCACGCCGTAGATCATCCTGGTAAATTAAATATAAACAATGAAAAAGGAGCACGATTAGATGAAACAAATTAAATGAGAACAGTCACCCTTTATGTTGTGGGTGTTCCAACATTACTAGTAGTATTCCTTTCAAGTACCTTCTGAATGGAAAGAATAACAAAACTGATGGTGTGTCAAGTTGATGCTATGTAGCTTAAGTTCAGTTTATATTGTGTAGCAAGAGAATTTGTGTACAACAGAATGCGAACTTTAGCATTAGTTGCACGGTACACCAATATGATAGCTTGCCCAAGGCAGTACAATGACCATTGATAGATTATTCCATAGCTAGTAGGTTCTGTAATGAATGGTGTTACTAGTAAAGATAGAGCTTTCAACGAATCAGATATAATGTTGAAAATGTGATCAAATAGTTCAACTTTGGCAAGAAAGGTGTAATCATTACCGCAACGTGACCCAAAGGTGATTGATCCATTAAGTAATGGATTTACAACCCAGTTCACTAGTAAGCCTATCTGGCTAATTTTCCATATGCATCAACACTACTGATAAAAGGCAGCTAAATGAAAAAAACTTTCATTTTTCTATTTTATCCCTAAATAATTTATAAAGTCTATTTTATCACTTCATTTCTATCTGTGTGTGTGTGTGTGTTTCTAATTTAAGAAGGAATCATGATTGTGGACTTTTGCCATACCATTAGTTCCAAAAACTTTCAGCAAGTGGTGTTTGAACCTTCTACAAAAAGGAAAAAAAAAGTGGTATTTGAACCACATGCCAATCATTGTTTTTTATCATACTTTATATGTTAGTTTACATACAGTAACCATTTTTTAATATGCCCAGAAACCTCTTCACTTCATTATTGCTATTTGCCTCTAAATATTCAAGACTTCAGCTTCAAATGTAATTGAACAATTTATGCTCTCATATTGTCATTTCTTTCATAACCGATGCAAGCAATTCCTTAACGTGTAGCAGTGTTACTAAGGCAGCAAGGTCCCTTGTGGCCGAGGCGCGAGGTACAAGGTGAGGCTGCGTGGGCCTCATTGAAGTAAGGCACAAGTCATAGATAACATGCAAATGATTGTTCAAAATATGACATAACATAAAAAAACACAAAATATAAGCAAATATTCAAAGGATGCAAACATCATAAAATATTCAAGTTCCCAAATATTCCAAACAAAGGCTGATTAGAATAAACAGAGGCTGTTTCAATAAATAAAACTTCCCAGTTTATGCAAATATCAATCCGTATGAATTATGACAACAATAAAACATTCAACCAACAATTTTACAAAACTAGTTCAGTTATTGACAATAACAGAGTTATATCATTTATCAAAACACAACCAAAAAATCAATTAATTCTAATTAAATAAGACAAGTATGACAATTGAATCGAGACAAGAGGCAACTCTTAGGGCTTTCTTTTGGCATTGAGTTGGGTCAGATTAAATTTTATAATATATTTTGTGTATCCCTCACACCCAACACATCGTGCCCTTGCACAAAGATAATAACCCGCATGTATTTGGAAGAGAAAAAGGCCAAAAAAAAAAAGTTTTCACTAAAGCGCACCTGATAGGCACTTGAGTTTTGTGCCTAAGGGCACTGGGCGTCTGCCTTATTCACGTGGCTTTACCTGATTTTGGCAAGGCACTATAGTTGGGACTTGTTGCACCAAGTCGCGGGCCCAAACACGCCTTTAACAAACCTAATGTGTAGACTCTACAAATTCTGTGAATTGGTGCCTCAATCTGCAATAAATATAGCCTTTAACTATTGGAAATAAGAGATTGTTGGGTGAACTTTCTTATGGAACTGGTTGATCGGTTTGTTTTCAATTTTTGTGTAGGGTCAAATTAGTGTATTGCTGCAGCACTGCTTGATAAGTGCGCAAGGTGTGGAAGAATGACAAACGCTAGGAAGATGATCTGCCAGGAAAGTTCAAAAATATGGACATGAACGAAATATGGGTGTACAATTCAATTATATCCTCATAGTTACTTTCCTCTAATTTTTGTTTTCTATACCTATTTGACTCCCATGTTCTTTTAAACTCTTTCATAAGTAGTATTTGACTTCCAAATTCATTTGGACTCATTTTTAAGTAGTGCACTAACATACATTTTTCTATGTCTGTGTCCATATTTATATGAAAAAGCAAAGTTCAATCTACATTCTATTATTATATATATGTAGAAACAACCTTACAATCAAGCTTCATTATAAGCAAAGGAGGAATGGACTAAAGGGGCCGGGGAGATGCCTAAATAAATGACAGATTGAGTACTCAAAGTGGGTAGAATAGACCAATAATTAGATTTAGCACGAACTACAATAAGAATTCATTTGCCCGCACGTAATTTATTATTTAATTTAATTAGACATATGCGTGGTGCGTTTCTTATATTATAGTTTTATACTTACTTTTTGGGTATATATCTATTCCTATAATGGATATATGAAAATAAGAATCACTATTCTACACATCAAGCATCAAAAGCATATTTAGATAAGATAAGTTACACTACCATGCTGATGCACAAGTGTACTATGCTACAACATAATCGTATGTTATCGCCCTCGACGGGCATATTATTTAAGAAATTAAGGTGCTGGGTGTAAATATTAATTCATTCATGGTATAAGTCATCTTGTAGGACTTATTTTTAAATTTCATCAAATTGATGTGCAACTTATGGCATTTTGTTTTGTTATATTTTCCATCTTTGATAGGGAAACTTTATGTATCTCAGCTAGTGTATGTCTCATCTCACCTAATGTGAAATCGAGGGATTCTATCTTTTTATTTAATTTTTTTAATTTCACAGCACTATGAAACGTTGTTGCTGTCTATGTGAAAAATGAATCTTCACAATTGCGTCAGGGTTAATTTCTAATTTGGGATTGGCTTTCCGTAATATTCTGAAATCTTGGAATTTCGACTCCAAATCATCCTAATACATTCTAAAACATGGGAAAAGAAAAGGAGAAAAACTAATATTATAGAAGGTAAATAGTATAGACATGCCAGCATGTCAATNAAGGGCACTGGGCGTCTGCCTTATTCACGTGGCTTTACCTGATTTTGGCAAGGCACTATAGTTGGGACTTGTTGCACCAAGTCGCGGGCCCAAACACGCCTTTAACAAACCTAATGTGTAGACTCTACAAATTCTGTGAATTGGTGCCTCAATCTGCAATAAATATAGCCTTTAACTATTGGAAATAAGAGATTGTTGGGTGAACTTTCTTATGGAACTGGTTGATCGGTTTGTTTTCAATTTTTGTGTAGGGTCAAATTAGTGTATTGCTGCAGCACTGCTTGATAAGTGCGCAAGGTGTGGAAGAATGACAAACGCTAGGAAGATGATCTGCCAGGAAAGTTCAAAAATATGGACATGAACGAAATATGGGTGTACAATTCAATTATATCCTCATAGTTACTTTCCTCTAATTTTTGTTTTCTATACCTATTTGACTCCCATGTTCTTTTAAACTCTTTCATAAGTAGTATTTGACTTCCAAATTCATTTGGACTCATTTTTAAGTAGTGCACTAACATACATTTTTCTATGTCTGTGTCCATATTTATATGAAAAAGCAAAGTTCAATCTACATTCTATTATTATATATATGTAGAAACAACCTTACAATCAAGCTTCATTATAAGCAAAGGAGGAATGGACTAAAGGGGCCGGGGAGATGCCTAAATAAATGACAGATTGAGTACTCAAAGTGGGTAGAATAGACCAATAATTAGATTTAGCACGAACTACAATAAGAATTCATTTGCCCGCACGTAATTTATTATTTAATTTAATTAGACATATGCGTGGTGCGTTTCTTATATTATAGTTTTATACTTACTTTTTGGGTATATATCTATTCCTATAATGGATATATGAAAATAAGAATCACTATTCTACACATCAAGCATCAAAAGCATATTTAGATAAGATAAGTTACACTACCATGCTGATGCACAAGTGTACTATGCTACAACATAATCGTATGTTATCGCCCTCGACGGGCATATTATTTAAGAAATTAAGGTGCTGGGTGTAAATATTAATTCATTCATGGTATAAGTCATCTTGTAGGACTTATTTTTAAATTTCATCAAATTGATGTGCAACTTATGGCATTTTGTTTTGTTATATTTTCCATCTTTGATAGGGAAACTTTATGTATCTCAGCTAGTGTATGTCTCATCTCACCTAATGTGAAATCGAGGGATTCTATCTTTTTATTTAATTTTTTTAATTTCACAGCACTATGAAACGTTGTTGCTGTCTATGTGAAAAATGAATCTTCACAATTGCGTCAGGGTTAATTTCTAATTTGGGATTGGCTTTCCGTAATATTCTGAAATCTTGGAATTTCGACTCCAAATCATCCTAATACATTCTAAAACATGGGAAAAGAAAAGGAGAAAAACTAATATTATAGAAGGTAAATAGTATAGACATGCCAGCATGTCAATCAAGATCCTTATTTACCCTTTTGTAAGATTATAATGTTTTGTTTGGTACGATGAAAAATTGAAGAATGAAAAATTAGAAAGATGGATAAAATATTATATTTGGCAACGAAGAAAAATAGGAGGATGAAAAAATAGATGTATTAGTTTTCCTTCTAACTTACCAAAATTAATCACTCTAAAATGAGAAAAAGTGGATGTAAAGTTAATTATGTGTGTTGAAATGTATGTTATTTATCTACGTATTCTTTAATTTATGCATATATCATATCTATCTATTACATATTATATATACATTAACTTGATATATAAATATAATGGTAAAATATGCATCTATAATTTTTTAATCCTTCCATTTTTCAGTCTTATCAAACACAAAAATATCAATTTTTTCTACTTTCAATTCCTCCTATCAAACACAAAGAATGAAAGGAATGATTCTTCCCTTGGAGGATAAAAGATGTATAACTCCCATTTTCCATCCTTCCATTTTTTCATCCACCCTACCAAACACAACATAAGATTTGGTATTTAGATTATCACAATTTCAAAAGGATGTGTATTTTTATTTCATAGTATTTTGAAACGTTGTCACAATCCATGTCTAGTTACGCAAGAGTCTATTTTCAAATTAGATTTTAAGTTGTGACTAGAGGGCTTCCGTGAAATGAAAAAAGAGAAGAAGAAAAGCTAATATCATCAAGCTTATTTATACACTATTCTAACTAGATAGGTGATCCCCTAACACTCTTTTAAGACTCCAAAGTTTGGAATTCAAATCCTGTCAATCTCAAATTATTCTTTTAAAGCTAATATTTGGGATTCAAATCATATCGATTTCAATTTGGGACTTCACATCCCATTTTAAAAATGGATCATCTTAAATGCACAAAGCTTTATTGCCACATTAGATAAATAGGGAAGAAGAACAACTAATATCATCCACTTATGAAGAGTACTAACAAGTCAATATATCAATCAAGATCACCTTGCAATATTATGCTTATAAATAGTTACGTAATCCCCCAAAACAATCACTAACCTTCTTTTAAGATTATAAAATCCAATATTCAAATCATCTCGACTTAAAATTTTTCAATTTCAATCAAGTTCAATCATCCACCGTTAAATTTATTGAGTATCACTACTAGAATTTTATGAATCTCCCTAAAATTCAATGGTACCCAATAAATTAACGATGAATGACTAAACTTGATTCAAATTAACAAAATTCAAAATTTAGAGAAGGTCCGAATCCTAGCGTTTGAATTTTGACCTCTAGCATACACCTTAAAGTTCAATAGTAAGTAAAAAGACATGAAGCGTTGTATCCTAAAAAGAAAGATAATCCCAAGTGGCAGATATGAGAGAAAACCATACAAGTTGCCAGCACAGACAACAGAGGACAAGGCTGAAACTAGCAGTGGGAGTAGTAATGAGAATAGGATCTTAACATATCAAAACAGGACAGAAGATAATTAAAGTTTTTGACCATAATGTTTCTTTCTTGTTTGACTCTTTGTTTTTCTTTATATTGTGGGGTTGTGACTGCGTCATAGGAAGGTACAACGAAATTTCATTGCCTTGCTATTATGGACAAGTGTGGGGCCAAAAAGTTTTCATTTTTATATTTAAACAATTATAGACCAAGCACTCTCCCACCATCTCCTCTGACAAAACCCAGCATCCACATTGTTATAGTCCCAACTTGACAAGTGGGAAAAGAAAAGATCTAATCCTAATCCTAAAGCTAAAAGATTTTCCCCAACGAATGTCAAACAAGTCAATTAATACACTTTCCATCCAAACCACAAATACCCCAAGAGATGAGATAACTAGGCATATAAAAGTCATGTGTGGTGAAGAATGTTCTTGTCTATAACGAATTTAAGAAAATAATTGTTAAGCAGTCTTATTCATTCGAGTCTATAATGTTTTTTGATGAACTCAGACAAGGTAAAAACACATAATTTTTCGTAATAATAATAGGCATGACAGTTTATTTCCAGCTTTCGAGTTCAATCAAATACAATAAAACAACATTTATAAGTGATTATAAGCCTCCTGAGTAAAATAACTATTGTTTTTAATTTATTTATTCTGCTAAATAAAAATAATTTATCAAACTATCATCATTTTACACTAAAAATGTATTTCGAAATTACACTTTCAATATTTTTTCATTAAAAGTGTGTTTCGAAATACGCTTTTGAAAGAGTAAGACTACCCGTAAACCTACAGGACAAGTTGAATCATGACAATTTCTTAGAGTCGGGTCACGAGGAATACCCTAATTTCAACATAAATGATATGCCTATGACAAGATTAGAAAGTAAATTAGTTTAGAGAATCGCATCAATAGAGTCGGGTCACGAGGAATACCCTAATTTCAACATAAATGATATGCCTATGACAAGATTAGAAAGTAAATTAGTTTAGAGAATCTTTGATGCGAGTATAAACTAACCCATGAACCAAAAAAAAAAAAAAAAGGGTAAGACTATGCATCTTAGTCCTCAATTTTATTTTAGATGATTTGAAATTATTGATTAAAAAATAATAAAATAATAAAACTATACATGTAATAAATTTTTAATTTACAAAAATTAAAAATACAACTACCTCAAAAAGTGGCGGCAATTCAACTCCAAGATAGCTCAAAGTGGTGGCAATTCAACTCCAAGGTAGTTCAAAATGATAACAAGGATCGAGTTTGCGGTCAATTTGATTTCTTTTTTCTTGGGAACCAAACACGAGAGAGAGAGAGAGAGAGAGAGAGAGAGAGACAGAGAGAGTGTGAGGATGAGGGTGAGAGAGAATACGGACCTGGGCTTTGCGAATCTTGTTTTGGGCTTCACAGCGCTTGACGAGATTAGCAACCATACGAAACCTTCGTCGTCGGTTGAGGACGACGGTTACCGCCTTTCTCCACTTTTCCAACGATTCGTCCGAAGCGTTTTTCGATGGAATATCGAAGGGAGTCAATAGATTATCCATATTGCTGAGAGACCAGTGGATCCCTATGTATACATATATATGTGTGCGTGTTTGAGCGAGAGAAAGAGAGTGAACTATGGCAACAACTGTGAGTGAGCAGGAGGGTGGCTAAGAAAGAGGATGGAAATGTAGTCTCATCTGGATGGAACAGTGGAACTCGGTTGTTTAATAGCAGGACACTCTACGCGTTTTTCGTTAAAAAACTAAGGCCAATATGCGTTTGTTGCGAAAAACTCTTTTAAAGAACAATAATTTATTGATTTAATTTATTATAATTTTTATATTAATTATAGATCCAATCAAATATTAGGACTTTAGTGATAATTTAATAATTTTAATAAAGTCATATTATTATATCAATAAATTATATCAAATTTTTAAGTCTAAATAACATTACCCTTTTTTAAGTAATGATATATAATTTAAATGAAATCCAAAAAATTATAACACAAATGAGTAGATATTATAAATTTGTTCGGTGAGATTCACTCATTTAACACTCATTCAATGAATGATATATATTTAAGATGTAGTTTTTGGGTTTTATTTGGGTTGTATAGTATTTTTCTTATTTTTTTAGCAATGTTATTTCTATTTAATTTAGGAATTATTGCACTTTGCACTTTAAAAAATATCTCGATTCCCACTTTATATCCAAAAATACTATTTTTTTCAACGTTGAACCCTGAATGTCAAGAATTAATTCTAATATGAGAATTGAGACATATTTCATCGTACAAAATGCAAAAAGCCCTTTAATTTATTGATGTAATTTACTATTTAATTCACTATAATCATTAAATTGACGGTAAGTTCTATTAAAAAGTAAAACTTAATGTTAATTCAATTATTACAATAAAACTATATTATTAAGTCACCGCTTATAGATTTATTCTCCTGTGTGGAGAGACGATATTGCATAATGTCCAATATTAGTCTGAAAAATGAGCGGGCTAGTATTTACGGTGATCTATTAGAACAGTTGGAATATGAAAAGGGAAAAAAAATTATATGAGATTTTTAAGTCTAAATAGTATTATTCTTTTTTGGATTAATTGTACTAGAAGTCCCTAAAATATGAAATTTGTTTCATTTTAGTCCCTAAAATTTCAATTGCATCATTTTAATTCCTGAAATATTAAATATATTTCTATGTGGTCTCTCATGTAGATAATGTCCAGATTATTAATAATTTTTTATTATAAATTTATCACGTAATACTTAACTATGAGCAAAAAAAATAATTTACATAATTCTTAGCTAAATTTCAGTTGAAATTTTGGTTAAAAGATTACTCAAATTACACAGTTTTGATTATGAATTATCTAAATCTTGGTCGATAACTATCTATATTATATATTTTTAGTCAAGAGCTACCTAAATTATTTCTTACCCATATTTGGGTATCACTTGATAAACTTATGATAAAAAATTGTTAACAATTTGAATATTGTGTGTTTGAGGGATCGCATAGAAATTCAATATTTCATAGACCAAAATGAGACAAATCTCATATTTTATGGACTTTTATGCAAGTAACCCTTCTGTTTTTTTTTTTTTTGGATAAATGACACTTTATACTCTAAAAGAACTTTAAAATTTTAATTTACATATTCAATGATTAAAATTTTTACATTGCACAATTAAACAAGGGTTAATTGCTTTTTTTACCTCCTCATGGTTTCCTTTAGAAGTACTTTACTTTTGACATTTAAAATTATACACATTATCCCCTTATAATTTATGTACCAAAGTGAAATAGTTATTTTTGTCATCCAAATTAATGGAAAGTATGCTCCACACGTCAAAACATGTTATGAGTTTTGTTTCTATTATTTTCCTCCAAAAAAATATTGTCTAAGTGCCTAAAATAACTTTTATAATATAATATCCAAATAGGTAGGGCATCAGTTCCAGATCAAAAAACATGTAAAAAAAAACATAAGTGATTTTCGGCTCCGGATCAAAACCTCACTTGAGGGAAAAAGAGACTCAACATATTTGATTAAAATGTGTTAATTTTTTGTCACGTTCCATTAGTTTTGTGATTAAGGGTAAATCAGACAAAAAATTTAATTTTAAAACGTGGGTATTATGGTAATTTTTTAATTTTATTAAGAACGTCAATTGCTTCACTTTAGTACATAATTATAAAAGAGTATTGTGCATAATTTTAAATACCAAATAAATAAGGTGTTTATAGCGAAAATTACCTGGGGTAAAAAGCAATTAACCCATTAAATAAAAAGGCACTGGTTGCTCCATTTTAAGACAGTCACATACATAAAGGATGGTGTTGTCTACTACTCCTTTATTGTTTTGTATATTTATGAATCAAGAGATTGTTTAAGAATAAATTGTAATTATTATATTCATGGAATTAGGATACTGATGTGGCCATTAAGGTCTGCCTTTTCCAACACATACGAAATGAAAAAATGGAGTGGCATATGCTGTGGACAAAGAATAATACTATTTAGACCTAAAAATTTAATTTAATTTGTCAACATAATGATGTGGCTTTAATGAAGTCATTGGATTAACACCAAGTTCTAATGTTTGATGGGTCATACAATTAATCCAAATGTCATAGTGAATTAGGTCAACAAATTAGGTCTCAATAACCTTGCTCTTTGACAAATATGCAAACTTTTTTTGAGAATCTAATTGTATGGTTGGAGAAGGCACCTCCCTGGCTGTGAAAGGTCCAAAAAGAGACTTTGTTATCAATAGATGCGCAATAGAACAGACGAACGATGGAATAGAAATAAGACGGTGAATCACATTACAACGTTTTTATTTATTTAAGGAAATAATGTAAAAAAATTAATCATTTGAAGGATAAATTGGAAATTTTTGTATCATTCGGGGGATAAAATGGGATTTACCCTTAACAAAAAAAAAAAATTAGAAGAATAAAGTAGCAAATAAATTAATTAATTTTGTCATGTCCTCTCTTGGCCATTCTTCATAGGCTTTTTTTGCCAACTTTTCTTGATTCCCATTTGTAAATAGGAATATGTTTAGCCTTCCTGGTTCATTTTTAATTATGATGTATCTAATGAATTGCATTATTATTATTATTATTTTTGAATTTAATCTCTAATGTAAGGCTCATTGCGTCCCCTTATATGAATACTTATTAAAAATTTTCCCACTTCGTCGAGATTTGCAAGAAAAACGGAGACTTTTTCATGAATAAATGCACAATATGAAGATTAAGGTAATTTATTTTCACACAAAAAGAATCAAAGTAGCCCAGACTTGCTAAGTACAAAGGCCTATCAATTTCACGTAAACTCAAAACTCTTTTGATTCATTCTATCGGCTCTACTCATCCCAAATAGATATGATATCTTCCAGATTTTTGAATATAAATGAAGTCTAGTTTGGCATCTCCTCTCGCAACCTTTCTGGGTGGTCCTTTTCATCGGATTTCTCAATCTCAATATAGTTAAGAAGATATGGTTAGTCTTCATAATAGTTTTCATTTTGATGTTTCTCTTTTATGGTATTGTTGTTGGTTCTTTTTACGCTGGGGGGAGTGTTAAGGCTCACTACGTCGTATGCAGCTCCATTTGTTGATGTCTGAATGGGGTGAGATGCATACCATTCAGATTCAGGTTATCTATACTGACAAGAAAATGAATAAAATAATAGAGAGAGAGAGAGAGAGAGACTTGCTAATTTTGGTATTTGCTCTCGTTGTCTGTCTTAGTGGTCTTTTTTATTGAATTTCTTAATCTTATTTACTCTCAGGGATATATTTAGTTTTGTACTTTCCTTTTAAAATTATCATTCTAAGATATATCTCTTAGTGTTTCTATTTTCTTTTAGTAAAATCTTTCGTGCATCGTCGAATTTTGTTAAAAAGATGGAAGAGACACCCGACTTTATAATGTCTCTCCTTTGTTACCTCAATTCTAATAGGATTACTTTTTTTTTTTTTTTCATTTTTTTCCCTATTTGGTAAGGTCATCTTTGATTTTTTTGGGACTCGAGAGAACATATTAAAAAAACAAAAACAAGAAACTGTTCATCCTATGTAGGATTTAAGATCGAGTCTCACCAGCTGTTCAACGATTCTCTTCTTGCTTCTAAATGTATGTCAAATTTAAATTTAGATTTTTTTTATTATATTTTTTATTTTGATAAATCTTGTATTATTGATGAGCGAGTGACTCAAAAAATTATTCACAAAATATAAACAACTACTGGTTCAGAACTTCAGCATGAATAGGGACATGGTAAGCCGTCCCATTGGCTAGCCAAGAATCCTGCTAGATACTCAATTTTGAAAGGTCTTGAATCATATTTAAATACAATTTTAGCAAAATTCCAGAACATTGGGGCTAGAGCCTTACCACCCACAAAATCCTATGAACGTGGGCACAAATCTATATCATTTTAGCAAATAAACTATTCGAGAGGGGTTTTGAGAGGCCTTCCTCGTGCCATCTTCGGCTACGAATTATCTCCGATATACGTACGATGACGGGCATTACACATAAATTTTTTTGTTAAAATATTTAATAAAATATATAAAAAATAATAATTATGCAGTTACATTAGATATTATATCATACTTAAATAATTTAAATTCTCTTTATAACTTTAAACATCATATCGACTCACTTTTTTGCGGTTCTTTCATTAGAGAGCTACTAAGTAGTATGATTTGTGAAAAAAACTTTCTCGATTATTTTTTTTTTTTGGTCTTTCTTGTATTTACTTTGTGCATCAGTAATTTTTAACCAAATTATTTTCATTGTGAATTTATCCGTTTTTTTGACATTGGAGATAATATTATATCAATTGAGTTGTCAATGTATATTAATATTAGGGTTTTGAGAAAAAAGAATAATGTTTTTATATATCATATTAAACATAATACGACCATTCAAAAGTTTTGTAAAGATAGAGAAATTTGCACGATATATTAAAGATTAATTTGTTATTTAAATATAAAGAGATATAATGATAATTTATATATTTAAATAGAAAAAAACATATTAACCTTTATAATTTCTTATAAGAACAAAATAATAAATTTAAAATTTTTCATGTTAAGGTATTTTTATTAATAGTACATATATATATATATATACAAAAGTTTGATTTTTTTACATTAAAAATAAAAGTTTTTTTGAATCAAAATTTTACACATGACATAGTAACCACTCATAAAAATTTTTCTATACCTTCTCAATGTCTATCCATTCGTTCAACTTTCTTACTACAAAGTTGTTTACACTGTCGGGAAAAAAAACAAATTGGTATCGGACCAATATTTATTATTTTATAAGTATTTTTATCTCTGTTGTGGGTGTTTTTATTATTGTTACGGTACTAAATAAAAGTGATAAAAATAATTATTACAAAAGTGATAAAAATATTCACAAAAGTAGTAAATCACCCAAAAAAATTATAATTTTTTTATTACAGAATAAAAATAGTAAAAATAATTACTTCAACAGTGGTAAAACACTCACAATAGCGATAAATCACCTACAAAGTTGATAATTTTTTTGTTGTGAAAATACTCAAAAAAATTATAAAAACACCCACAAAATTTTGGAGGTATGGTTAATTCCTTTTACTATTTATCTAACTTTCCACATCATCTGTAGCTTCTCAGTATTTATTCTTTTTCAATTTTTCTAACTTTTCTAAATATGAAGATAAATAGAAACAATAAAAAGGGATTGAAATATAAATCTCATGCATGGCACTGGACGGACACTTGGTGCCAAAAGAAAAACTTTGGTATCATATCGAATTCATCTGTGATTTTAAATTGTAGTTTGATTTAGTTGTAGTCATTAATTATAAACATAATAAATAAATATAAAAATAAATTGACCATACAACTACCCCAACCGACTCAGTTTAAAATATATGCATAAGAACTTTTGAGAAGAGAAGAAACTTGTGAACAATAATTATACAGATTAATTAAAAGGCATGCTGGTCAATTATTATTATAATTATTATTATTATTATTATTATTATTTTATCATAGTAGAAAAATCATTACTTGTCTGACACTTGCATAATCTGACATTTAAATAAACTCCTAGCATTTTAAATTCTATTTTGGTGGTTAGATACATTGCAAAGTAGGTGAGAGGGTGAGCAGTGGTTTGGAGCCTTAGGGCTCACTCCTTCTCAGAAGTGGGTGTGGGTTCCAACTTCATCCTCTCTACCTCACCCTCCTTCCCCCACCCCCACCCCAAAAAAAAAAGAAAAAAGAAAAAAAAGATACATTTTGTATCTCCTATTTAATCAAAAAAATATTTTTAAGCAGGATGAGTGATACATCCAACGAGCGCCGATGAAGAATGCAAGCAAATCTAGGTCTCGGGTAGTATTGGTATATTCCATCAAGAGAAAGAAGGTAAACCGGTACAAAGGCCAACCACATAGGGGGAGCGAACCGAAATTTCGCCATTTGAGGTTTACCAAAAAAGAATGTAGAAAAAACCTGATTTCGTTGAAAAATGCATTATCCTTTTCATATTTTGTTTATTTTTTTAGTGATTTTGTAAGACCATCTATTTACTTTTTTGAACATTAGGAAATATAGAAAAATAAGAACATCGTAGTAGTAGTAGTTATGGAGTTATTCATTGATCTCATGCATAATACAAGGTGGAGTCTTCCTTATCGCCCAGTCTCCCAAAATCGATTCCCTTTAGAGTATGTCACATTCATACATAGGCAAACGAAAGCTCTTGAATCTTTCTTTTATACAAGTATAGTACAATTCTCCAATGTTGGGCATCTTTGCATAGAGTCTCACCACCCACAAAAGTCCATGGCTATGGACATAAATACTAATATATATATATACATATATATATATATATAGAGAGAGAGAGAGAGAGAGAGACACTCAAATAAACAATAAGTCTGATTTCACAACTTTCCTCTTATTGAAATTTTCAAGTTTTTTTATAATAATCATCGAAGAACAGATATTTTTATCATGCATTCATATTTTTCTACCAAAATTTTGGAATTGTCTAGGTTGTTGACCGTTCCATTCCTAGCCAAGTTCGAAGTTCTCAAATGTTCAAACACTAGAGTCATTGAAACACAGCTCATAAATTCACATGACAAAGACACTGTGATAAGGGCTCAAGTGTAAAACAATTTTACCAAAGCAATAATCTCACGGACCGAGCAATTAATAAACCTCAATGCTGCAATCCGTCGAAGTATTCGGATGAAATGGCCGAAGCTGTTAATTGAACCGAACTTCGACCAAAGCCGAGCGAATGTGGCGATTAGGGTTTTTATACAAAATCTATCTAAAGATAACAATAAGGCAATCCCAAGAAATTATAATAGGATAGCATTCAACTCTTAACTCCAAAGTGCTTTGAAAATATATGCGTCTATGAAACGTCTAATGTTAGATAAAAGTCATTCTCGCAAGTTGCATATTAAAAGGTCCATTTAGAAAAAGTTACCCAAACACAATAGTCTTAGGCAATTGCAGTGTTGGGAATGGTGTAATTTTTATGATTTATACATTTGTGAGTATGGGACAATGGGTTTCAGTAGGAACAATAATTGGTTGTATCATTTGTTGGAATATGCGACTAAAATCTCTCCATATTAATTAATTTATGTTTGGTGATCAAATCCAGATTATATAAAATCTCAATTCGTTGGTTAAATATTATATTATTCATGACATATATTATGGATGCATTTTTTATCAAATTATTATATATTAAATATTATTTAATAATGATGTATGCGCGCGCGCACGCGCATACACACACATATATATAACTAGATGTTTGAGTTGGATTTTTTATAATCAGTATGAGTGACTTAGCTAGAGGGACCATCAAGTAGTGAAAGACTAGTCAATTTTACTTGAAATATAATTAGCCTTTTTTGACTGCAGAGAGTTGAGAAATTATTGGCGAAGTTGAGAAAAATTTTGGGGAGTTAAGGATATTATGTTGAGTGGTAACGGCTAGCTGATATATCCTCCTCTATAAATAAGTTTATCTGCATATAGAAAGAACACATTTTAATTAATCATGATTGATCATAATTGAGTGGACAAAAAATGGTATTGGGATCGATCTTAATTAATCATGATCGATCCTAATTGAGTGAAATCACAAAAAAAAAAATAAAAAAATATTGACATTGAGATTGATCTTAATTAATTATGACCGATCCTAATTGAGTGGAATCACAAAAAAAAAAATTGTTATTGGGATCGATCTTAATTAATCATGATCGATCATAACTATTAAATGTAATATTACAACTTGCAAAGACAAAGTTATTACTCTTGAGATAAAGTTATCACCTTCAAAAAGTGGGATACAAACTCTTTAGGTAAGGTTACAACAATTAAAAATAAATTACAATCTTTGAAAGTGAGGTTATAATTATTTATGATAAAATTACCACCTTTGGATATGAAGTTATAATTATTTAAGATTAGATTACAATTAATAAAAGTAAAATTACCAACAAAAAACGGCGGCTAAAGTTACGATCTTTAAAAAAAATGGTACAACTTTTATTGGCAAAGTTATCACACCTTCAGTGAGTAACTTCCTAATATTTAATGAGAAAAATTGAGGGCCACCCATTTTTTTGGGTACCGTACCAAAAAAAACGAGGGTGGTTCCATAGCCTTCCCCGTTTTGTTTTTTTGAGATTATTTACACTTGCTTGACTATTCAACGAGTTTGACTTTAACTGAACCATTACAAAGAAATTTGAGGTCGTGCTCCGTTTTACGGTCAATTGGAAAATCTTCATAAAGCTTATTCTGTCGACATATTCCAGCACAAAATCAGCTATTGCAAATTCAAGCAATTGGTATTGCAGTATATTCCAAGCACTCTTGAAATCACATTTTTTGTAACAAAATTAAATTGAATTAATTCTAACCAATTTTACTTAACAGTTTATTTTTCTATAATTTGTCCATATGGAGGTCTAAAACTACTTAGTGTAGAAATAAGCAAACCGAGAGATTTAATAGTACAAATTATTCAATTTAGAAGTGTAAGATTCGTCACATATTATTTCAAGATAAAGTTAAATATGTTATTGACACATCATACCCAAAAGAACCATATCTTAGAGCTGAAGAGGCTACTAGAAACACTTACGAAAAATTTGTAGAGAACGATAAATTGGCTAGGTCAATCTTATTCACTTTTATGAAACCCGTTTTAGAAGTTATTTTTTAAGAATATGAAATTGTTAAATCTATGTTTGATGCTATAACACAAACCTGTTATACTGCCTCTAATACATATATTCAACTCTTAATTGAAAAATATAATGACACTTTTGTGAAAGATGATGAGTCTGTTATTGAACATGTCAAAAAATTTGTGGTAATAGCTAAAAAGTTGGCACCTTTAGGCAACCCAATTCTTGATAAAATGCAAGTTTTTACTATTTTACATAGTCTTCCTAATTCATGGGAGTCCGTTGAGATTTCTTTGAATATACATAGCCAAGATTTAACAATGGCAAAGTTACCTATGTTGCTAGGCATTGAGGCTGAGAGAAGGGCTAAAAAGAAAAGTAGTAATGTGTCAAATCTAGTTTCTAGTGCCTCATCTTTTCAATTTGTCACGGGTGCCCCATCTAATAATGTGTTAACTACTCCATCATTTCTTAAACCAAGACAAGACAAGCATTTTAAAAGGAATAATAAGATATATAACAAGTTTAAGAGACATAATAATTTTAAGGGAAAACAAATGGGTACTTGTTATAACTGTGAGCAGCCCGATCATTACAAAAGAAATTGCATACAAAAAGAATAATGGTCAAAATTTTAAAGGATCAAGAGATATTGTGTGTGTGGTTTCTGAATCGCTTCTTGCAGACTATAACTCTCTTGCTTGGTGGATTGATTCTGCTTCTTCTCGGCATGTGGCTAAGATTAGTGATAATTTCATTGAAATAAAAGAGGTGAAAATCAGCGACCACAAATTATACATGGAAAATCATACTTACTGTGATGTGCTTAGAATTGACATTGTGAGAATTTTGCTGTCCGGGCAAAACAAACTCCTCTTGACTGATGTACTTTATGCGGCGCAATCTCTTGTCTGTACCACGATTTGATGATAAGGGTTTTGAAATCCGTTTTTGGTCTTCTAAAGTTTCCATTGGTAAACATGGTCGTATTCTTACATGATAGACTAAAGTTGATGGTTTTTACCGTTTAAATGTTGTTAGCGACAATAAAATTGGTTTTTCTTTTGCTTATATTAATGTCTCTTGTGATGTTAATATTTATTCTATTTTATGGCATATGAGACTAGGTCATATTAATTATAATAAAATAAAAAAGATGGCTAACATTGGATTGATTCCAAATTTAAATCTTGAATTGAAACCACGTGAATCTTGTATAAGTGAAAAAATGACTAGAAAGTCATTTGAAAAATTAGAAAAAGCTAAAGTTTTTTTAGAATTGATACATTCGGATATTTGTGGTCCTCTAAATGTTAAAACTCATCGTGGTATAGAATATTTTAATATTTTTACCGATGACTATTCAAGATATGGTTATATATATTTACTAAAGAATAAATTAGATACCTTACAAAAATTTATTGAATTTAAAGTGAAAGTACAAAACCAACTAGGTAGAAAAGTTAAAATATTAAGGACGAATCGAGGTGGTGAATACATGGCTAAAATTTTTGAATCTTTTTGTAAAGAAAATGGAATAATACATCAATTAACAATTTCTTATACACCTCAACAAAACGGTGTAGCCAAAAGAAGAAATAGAACACTTCTTGACAGGGTTAGATCTATACTTAGTCATGCACACTTAAGCACTACTTCTTGAGGTGAAACTATTTCTACCGCCATTAATATTCTTAATAGAGTACCCTCTAGAACAATAGGAATGACACCATATGAAATTTGGAGGGGTATAAAACCAAGTCTTTCTCGCTTAAAAGTTTGGGATAGATCGACTCATGTTAAAATTTTAGGACCTAATAGAGGAAAATTAGATTTTAAATCAATAAAATGTACTTTTATTGGATATTGTGAAAATTTTATTGGTTATAGATTTGTAATTCACCATAATGATGGATCAGTGAGAGTTATTGAAAGTAGAGATGCATTTTTCTTTGAAGATAACTTAGATAAAATTGAGAAAATTGTTGAACTATTTGAAATTACTAAGGAAAATAAAAATACACAACCACAAAAGCAAATAATAAAAGAGTCTCCACCCAATGATACTTTAGCTAGAATACAAAGGGAAAGACATCCACCTAGCTACTTAAAATATTATTATGCATTCAATAGTGAAGAAATTTCAAATGATCCTATTAATTTTAATGATACTATGAATTCAATTGATCATTTAAAATGGAAAGAAGCAATTAAAGAAGAAATATAATCTATAGGAAAAAACCAAGTTTGGGAGTTAGTTGATTTACCAATAGATAGAAAAGGAATTGGGTGTAAATGGATCCTTAAAAAAAAAATTAAATCAGATGGATCTATAAATAAATATAAAGCTAGACTAGTGGCTAAGGGATACACACAAAATGAAGATATAGATTATGATGATACCTATTCGCTCGTAGCTAAGTTTGCTTCAATAAGAATATTAATATCCTTCGTTGCATACTTAGACCTAGAGTTACATCAAATGGGTGTTAAGGTTGTTTTCGTTAATAGTGAGCTTAAAGAAGAAATTTATATGTATCAATCGCAAGAATATGAAGTTGAAGGTAAAGAAGATAATGTGTACAAATTGAATAAGTCTTTATATGGTTTAAAACAATCCTCAAGCCAATGATATCATACTTTTCATAATGCAATAATATATTATGGTTTTGCTCCAAATAACTATGATCATTGTATATATACTTGGAATAGTGAGAGTTATTATATTATTCTTTCCTTGTATGTGGATGACATTTTACTTACCAGAAATGATATAAATAAAATTTTAGAACTAAAGGATTAGTTAAATACTAAGTTTGAAATGAAAGATATGGGTGAAGCACATTATATACTTAGAAATAAAATTTCTAGATATAGAAAGCAAAGAAAATATATTGTGCTTATCTCAAAAATCTTATTTGGAAAATATTTTAAAGAAATTTAAAATGGATTCTTGTAAACCTATTGAATCACCCATTTACAAAAGAGCAAAATTGTCTAAGAATATGACTCCTAAAACTGAAGAGGAAATGTAAGAAATGAAATCAAAACCTTATGCGGAAGTTGTTGATATTCTTATGTATGTTATGTTATGCACTAGACCGGATTTTAGCTATGTTATTGTTTTGATTAGTCGATATCAAAATAATCCGGGTATACCTCATTGGTTAGCTGTGAAACGTATACTTAGATATATACAACGTACATTAAATATTTTTTTAACATATCAAACTGATGATATATATGTTAATGGTTATTGTAATGTTGATTTTGCTGGTGATAATGATGATAAAAAATTCACCACAAGTTATATATTTGTTTTTTGTGGTGGTATTATTTCATGGTCTAGTAAAAAGCAAGGTTGCATAGTTAAAAGTACTATGGCCGTCTCCGAGGCCGTATGGTTAAAATGGTTTTTAACTGATTTAAAGCTTGCTTATGTAGATAATATGCCTATTCGTATATTTTGTGATAATGACGTTGCGATAAAAACCATTAAAATGGGAAAATCGGGCCCAAAGGTAAGAATATTGAGTTACAATATCACTATATAAGTGATATAATACAAAAAGAACATGTTACTATTGATTATCTTTGTACAAAAGATATGGTTGCAGACTCATTGACAAAACGTATTGGATCCGAAAAATTTAAATGACATGTCGTTGCTATGAGTTTAAGTTATTAATGAATATCTCGGACTGGTAGCCAAGTGGGAGATGTTGGAATATGTAACTAAAATCCCTCGATATTAATTAAGCCACAGTTAGATTATATAAAACCTCAATCCGTTGATTAAATATTGCATTATTCATGACATATATCATAGATGCATTTTTTGTCAAATTATTATATATTACATATTATTTTATAATGATGCATGCATACATATATATTACATTAATATAATTGGATGTTTGAGTTAGATCTTTTCTAGTAAGTATGAATGACTTGACTAAAGAAACCCATCAAACAATGAAAGACTAGTTAATTCTACTTGGAGTATAGTTAGTCTTCTTTAACTGCAGAGGGTTGAGGAAATATTGGTGGAGTTGAGAAAAATTTGGGGGAGTTGAGGATATTATGTTGAATGGTAATAATTAGTTGAACAATTAGCTAATATATCCTCCCTTATAAATAAGTTTTTTTGCATACAGAAAGAACACATCTGAAAACACTCAATTTGAGAGAAAATTCATTGAGGAAAAATCTCATCTCTACTACTTTCATATCAAAGAGAATTTTTAATTCTCAAATCCTAGTTCCCCATTCATTAAATTTATTAAATTCTATTCTGCAAATTTCCTACATTATTATTCTTGATAAACAAGTATTCTGCCTATTAATGAGATTTGAGAGGAGTAAACAATGGGCGGCCTTGGCGCAATGCCAAGATTTAATTCATTATGATTTGGAGGTTACGGGTTTGAATCGTGAAAACAATAGGCAAACTCATGCCCTGAGTACATCATTTTTAAACAATAGGCAGACTCGTGCCCTGAGTACGTCATTTTTAAACAGTAGGCAATCTTATTAGATTTTAAGGGTTATAGAAGATTCTTGGCAATGACAGCTGCATTGATATAAGCAAGAACGAGGGGAAGAAAAAGGCAGGAAAGAACAAAAAAAGAAAAAGTCATTGCCCCAACCTTTAAGGAAAGATGCATCCAGAAAGTTGGGTAGTACCAAGTGGTCAAGAAAAAGTTCAAAGTTTACCAAGACCTTTGTAAAGTCGAATCTCACTGCCATGCAACTTCCACCTTTTGTCTTCCATGTCTCTTAAGCGTTAAGGGACTACTTGCCGTGTCCGCAGGAATTTGGCTCAAGGTGGGCACTTTAATTATGTATTTTAATTTTTTTTTCATCTAACCAATCACACTATATAACATATTTATATTTATTATATTATATTTGATATATGAAGTCCATTTAACATAAAAAAAATGTATATTGCTAGGAGCGAAGCCATGAATATCTATGATATAGGTAAAATATAACTGGTATAAAAAAATATTAAGCCAAAATTAATACAAAAAAATTCAGTTCAAAAAAAAAAAAAAAGTAAGAATCAACACTAAATTATTGTAAAATAGTAAATTCAATTTTTATTTAGCCGAATAAAATCTTAACAAAAAGACACAAAATAATTTTTTTAGTACATTTTAACCTAATTATATATTTCAATAAAATATAAAATTTTTTAAAATCTCTAAAATGTTGTATATGAATTAAATGTAAATTAATTTTTCGCCAATTTTCTATCAATGTGCACAATCACAAATACGTTGTAAAATTATTATTTATTTAGTTACAAAATTTAGTTAAGATCATTATCAATCTTATAGAAAAATTTCCTATTCAAAATAGTTTGAAATATTTTTGGGTTACAACTTTTTGTTTTTTATATACAATCGTATTTTATTAGGTTATAAACTACTATTACTAAGAAAATGGTAAATGAAAACTAAAAACTATTCTTAAAAAGTAATGAACATTGCGTTAGATAAAGAAAAATATTATATTTTCGTCAATATACAAATAAAACATTGACTCAATTCAAAACTAACATATTTATTTTAGAGGGTTAGTGGTCCACTAATTTATTAAAAAAAAAAAGACTTGAACCATTATTAAAATTTTCAAAAATTTATGAGGTAAATATAATGTATAAAATAATTTTATAGGTTGGTGCAAGGAAGGACAAAAAAACTCAAGAAACTGAGTTTCTCATGTGTTGAGTTTTTCTCTGTTTCTTCTCTTTTTCTTGTGGCTGGGCAGTGGGCAACTGAGAGTGAGTGATATAGAGAGGAAAAAAAAAGGAAAGATGAGATATGTTTTAGCCAAGTGAGCCAAAAGTTTTGTTTTTTAATGATGGTGGGCCAAAAGTTTTGTTTTTAATGTTGGACCAAAAATTTTATTTTTAATGTTGGGCTAAAAATTTTGTTTTTTAAATAGGTTTGGATGGATTGTGATAAGTCAAATATTTGATTTTTTAATAAATTTGGGTAGATAATAATGAGTTCAATTTTTTTTGTTTTAAATGGACTTAATTTTTAATTATTTTGGGTAAATAATGTGGGTCTAATATATATGAGGGGCACACATAATATATATGTATAAATATACAATACAAAAAAAAATAAAAAATTGAGGGGGGGCACGTGCCCACCTGTCCCCTACCTCCCTCCGCCTGTGCATGTCCGAATCGCGTAACGAAAGTCTTTAATCATCTTCACATCTTAAGACTTTGGAGGGCCATTTATCTTCACCTTTTTCAAAGAAGATAGTCGAACCCAACACTAATAACTAGGGTGCAATTCAGGTGGGTTGAGTGGACTAGAAGATTTTAACTCCTGTCCAAGCCAAATTATAAAATTTTTTAATGAAAATTTGAAAGTCGATACAAAAATTTAGAATTAATTGAATTAAACTACGTTACATAAACTTATTTGATCTTAAGTACAGTTTTTTGAAAAAAAAGACTAAAAGATCATTTATTACTCCATTACTTTCTCTCTATCTATCCTCTCTTTTTTTTTCTCTCTCTCTATGTCTCTCACTCTCTCCCCCTATTACTCTTTCTCTCTTTATTCTTTTTTTCTCTTTCATTATATTTACATTACAACAACACAATTAGACTAATCAGTTACACTAATTAATTAAATTATCCCATTATATACCAAACAGTTACTCATATATTCTAATAAACCAATGAGTTACACCAAACAATTACACGAAATTACAACACCAATCAAATTTGTCGTTAAGTTAGACTAATTATATGCACCAAATTGGGTTTATTATTACAGAAATAGTTTATCATTACACCAAATTTGTTGTATATGATTGGTATGACCATGTCATGATAGTAAATTGTGTAACTCTTTGGTTTATGTAAAAAACTAAATTATAAATTAGGTTAGTGTCGTAATTTTGTGTAATTATTTGGTGTAACTGTTTTGTTTATCAAAATATTGAGTAACTGTTTAGTGTATTGTAGGACAATTTTAACTAATTGATGTAACTAATTAGTGTAATTGTGTTGTTATAAAGAAAAAATAATAATGATAGAGAGTAACGGTGAGAGAAAATAAGAGGGAGAGAGAAAGCATGAGAGATGAAAAAATCAAATTAAATCTTTACATATTTGAAAAGAAAATAAATTAATAGAAAAAAGAGAGAGAGAAAATAGGTGAGATATAGAGAGAGTAATGGAGAGAGATAGAGAGAAAATAGAGGAGAGAAAGTGAGATAATAATAGAGAGAGGGAAAGAGAAAGAGAGTAATGGTGTGAGAAATAGGAAGAAAGAGAGTCAAAAAATAAAAATTATGCACAATTAAATGAAGGGTAAGTGAGTAAAAAAATTCAAATGTCATTTGAATTTTATACCTAATCATAAGATGTTTTATTAAAATTGAACTTAGTAGAATAAATTTGTCACGTCTTATCCCGGTCTCCCAAATATGAGACGCGACTAAATTTTTGATACACCTGTTTACATATATGTATAAACTAGACTAATCAAACATTAAATAATCTCACAGGTGCAACAATGTCATCTATCACCTTAGTTATTAAGCATGATGATAAAACTTGTCGCATAACCTGTTTCATATATAAAACACATGTACCAATTGTTTGTTTCACAGGCTATAGACATACACAAAATCTCATACCCACATAGCATACATCACAAAATATGCTTGTTGAGTCTGTTTACGAATGTATATTATTAACCTGTCATAATAATCTCTCTCAAATATAATATAATACACAAGCCAGCAATTAGTCATACCGACACTCAACTTTAGTGATACCACACCATCATTGTACAAGACTCAATCGACTGGACAGCGGACCGGTCTGCATCTTCCTCTATAATACCTGAAAAGAAAAAGCTATAGGGAAGTGAGCTAAACCACGCGCTCAGTAAATATATATGTTGTATATGCAATGGAAATGATAGTAAGAAACTGAAGTAGGTAGATATTATGTAGATATACGTATCAAACAACAGTATCAAACCAATTCCAACTAATTCACAAGCCACATCACATTCATACTACCCCTCATCGGGTAATCGATCTCACATGGATTCGTGTCTCCCGAACCTCCCAGAAACACCACAGTGCTAACACACTACTGCATGCCCAATGACCAGGTATCGACACCCCTGTCTCAAAAGTGCGCCATATTCTACAATACACAATACATAGTACAAAGTATCATTCAATCAGATAAGCACGTAGCACATTATCTTAAAGAATTGCTATAAAATTGTATCATTTACTATCATCTTATAATAACATTTCTAAACAAATAAAGATATATACCCACCTTAGATGTACAAATCTACGGCCCTACGGTCCTATTGGTGGATCATTTCGGTGTCACCGTATCTGTTCCAATACCAACTGTCTCACTCGTTCCACCTAACACGTTTGTAATTACAATATCAATATGTTTATCACATTTAATAGTTAATAATGCACTAATGCATGCAAATGATACACCCCAAAGTGCCCCACTAACCCTGGTTACCGTACTATTCACTCACATACTAGCACTTTTTGTTCTAGAGATTCACATTTTCTCCTCAAATTTCCAAAATCACTCACATTAATCACAATTAGGATTAAGTAGGTCAAACACATTGACCTACATTTCGACTCTGAATCCTAAAAATTGCACTTCCGTCATTTCATACATTTTGCACCGGATATTATACTCATTTGTATTCGAAGGTCACATTATCACATCAAGCATTATTTAAAAATACAGTATGCAAAATTTTAGATCATTTAGATTAAAATTCGCTCATGTGATAATAACATTTAGAAATCAAGATTTTGGCGTTACCAACATCCTTTTCTAATCTCTATCGCTCTTTTTTTTTTAAAACCGCTACACTTAAATTCACATACACATTTAATTAATATAAAACAGGCCCTAATTGAACTTTTAAATCACCCATTTCACTCCCATAATTTCGGTTTCGACTTAGCCTACTCAAAGCATTTCAAGCCTCTCAATATGCATTTTCCCATTGTTCTCACACATAGTTTAATATCCATTCGTAACAGCCCCAAAAAGATGTTAATTCACCTAATTAAGCTAACAAAAAAAACTGTTTTGCAATTAAAATAAAATAGCTCATTGAAATTTACATAAACCAACCTATTTTTTTTTAGCACAAAACAGCCCATTAATTATGATTAATTCACTTAATTTAAACTCACAAAAAATATATTTTTAAATTACATTAAACATCCCATTAAAATTAACCAAAACAGTCCATGAATTAAATTAAAATAGTCACTAATTTAAAACATTTTAAAACAGCCCACACATGAAGAATGACATATATATTAAAATTAATTACAAGTCATGCGTAAATTGAATCTCACATACCTTCCTTTCTCACGGTTTAAATGAACACACACATATATATTTATGTTATTTTGTTTTGCTTTTTCTCTTCTTGCACTCTCTCACTCACGGTTCACTAAAGAACTAGACACACATTCACACAAAGTTATATATATTAAACACACACACACCTTTAATGTGAGATTCCGAATTTTCTAATAGAAGTATTGAATTTAATTAAGTAGAAACAATATAAAGTTTTGTGGAGGAAAACATAATTAATATTAAACTTTGTGACATATTTATAATTAATGAAACTATAGGGTTGCAAACTATAATTGAAGATACCCTTTTTTGTTGGCTGGGCATCATTAACGTGAATGACCAATTAAAGAAGACAAAAGAAGGAAGATAAAGGAAGAAAAAAAATGAGATAAAGATGGTGAGCTGACGGTTATGACTCATGCAATGAAAATTTGTGTTCTATCGTTTAGAGAGAATGTTAGAGCAAATATTTTGTGTGTACTTTGGAAAGAGCAAGTGGATAGAAACCTAAAAAAAGAGATTGAAGTTTTGAAAACGATAAGTTGTTGGTCGAAATAAACAAAAGGAGAAAGAGAAGAGTTTTACCAGAGAATTGAATCGAAGTTTTCAATTTGTTCGAATTGAAGTTCAAGTATGATATTTTCGGATATTAGATATTGATTTCTACTGAGAATTGGGTAAGTGGTTTATACATGATATGCATTCCTTTAATCTCTTTGCACAAAGTACTTTATTGATATCGTCCTATACGTATTCGAATTGTGATATCGTTTGAGTTTGAATTCCAAAATAATATTTCATTCAATTGCTGATATTTTGTTTGACTTGTCATTAATAGCTATGATGTTAGCTTTGGTGAAATACTTAAGATTTTTCGACTCGTGCGTGACGTATACTTGATGGCGTTGTTATTAATTATTGATTGTGATTCGTGTTCGTGGCCCTGAGGGGTGGACATGATTGAATTAAAATGCACCGAATGATGCCTAGTTTGTTGTCGAGATTGACTGAGAGTTCAATCATGGTTGATTTGATTGTTCAAACGTTCGAGTTCGTTAACATGTTCAATATATTTGTACTCCGTAAATTATCGTATTAATTCTTGTGTCATCAAACGATTATCAATTAGTTGATAAATTATCGTCTCATCCTTTGACTTCGTATATTATGTTTTAAATTATTTACTGAACTTTCCCCAGCTCACCCACGTTTACCCTCTCAGTTGCAGGTTAAATTTGGAGTAAATTTTGGTGGAGAATTAGGTTGTTCAATGAATGAAAGATTTTGATTAGTTGTAATTTAAACAGTTATCGAGAGGTTATTTATTTATTTTTGATGTTTTTTAGTGATTCTAATATTTAATGAACATTCAGTATATTTGTTATTGAGGTAATTAGCACTCTGAATATTAATAAATGGATTGGGGTGTTACAAATTTTAGTACCAGAACTTAGACTTTAGATATTATATGAGATTTATAGAAAATGAGGTCACTATGTTTTCCGTTGAGATTGACAGTATTAGATTTTTGAATTAAAAACACTAAGTAATTTGAAAAGAAAAGTGGAGGTGCTAGTTCTGGACGTTTGGGGATGATGAGAATGTAGCTTTTTGATAATTATATGAAGGTCCCCTTAATTTATAATTTGTTATATATATGTTTCAATCGTAGATGATGTGGAAATTAGTAGCTAAAGAAATTTCGAGGACGAATTTTTTTTAAAGGGGGTAGATTGTGAGATCCCGAATTTTCTAATAGAAGTATTGAATTTAAGTTTTTTTTTTTTACCTTTTTTTTTTGGGGGGGAGATTTAAACCCTTGATCTTGAGAAGGCAAAGACTTCACAAGGTAAGGAGTACCATTGGACCAAAAGCTCGTTGGTATATTGAATTTAAGTAAGTAGAAACAATATAAAATTTTGTGGAGGAAAACATAATTAATATTAAACTTTGTGACATATCTATAATTAATGAAACTAAAAGGTTGCAAACTATATCGTTTGAGTTTGAATTCCGAAATAATATTTCGTTCAATTGCTGATATTTTGTTTGACTTGTCATTAATTGCTATGATGTTAGCTTTGGTGAAATACTTGAGATTTTTTGACTCGTGCGTGATGTATACTCGATGGCGTTGTTATTAATTGTTCATTGTGATTCGTGTTTGTGGCCTTGAGGGGTGGACATGATTGAATTAAAATGCACCGAATGATGCCTAGTTTGTTGTCGGGATTGACCGAGAGTTCAATCATGATTGATTTGATTGTTCAAACGTTCGAGTTCGTTGACATGTTCAATATATTTGTACTCCGTAAAATGTCGTATTAATTCTTGTGTCATCAAAACGATTATCAATTAGTTGATAAATTATCGTCTCGTCCTTTAACTTTATATATTATGTTTTAAATTACTTATTGAGCTTTCCCCAACTCACCTCATTTACCCTCTTAGTTGCAGGTTGAATTTGGAGTAAATTTTGGTGAAGAATCGGGTTGATCAATGAATGAAAGATTTTGATTGGTTGCAATTTAAACAGTTATCGAGAGGTTATTTATTTATTTTTGAGGTGTTTTAGTGATTCTGATATTTAATGAACATTCAATATATTCATTATTGAGATAATTAACACTCTAAATATTAGTAAATGGATTGGGGTGTTACATTTAACTTCAAAGTGTACACACACAAACTCTACACTTACACACACACGGTATACACAACACAGCCCGCTCAGCCCCGTAAATGACTCACCAACTTTACATTTAAACATGTGGAAAGTTAATTGGATAATTACACTTGCTCCCTCCAAGTTTTTAAGTAATTTCAAAATTAACCTACTAAGTATTTTTACACATGAAATTCCTATAAATGGATCCCACTAATCCATCACTAATAGGGTCCACATACTCAATGTATGCTCATTCACATCATGCCTATAAAAGATTTAATTTAATTAACTTTTTAATAATTTCACATAATTACGATTTAACTCACAAAATTATATTCATACGCATGCAATAGATGATTGGGTCTCACAAAATTACTTATCCATACACTTTCTCTCAAATAAGTTTAAAAAAATGTATCAACACCCAAAAAAATCTAATTTTTAACTCTAACTCATCCTGAGCCCGACTTTCAATTTGAGGTACTCAACTCGAGTAGCTCAATTTAATTTCGGGCTCAATTCGGGTTAGTTTGATTTAACTAATTCGGGCTCAAATTAAGTTCGTAATTCAGGTTCAATTTGAGTATGACACAATAACTTGACCAACTTACATTTAAAATATTACATATTAATTAGAACAACTTAAAAATTAGAACTATAGCCCTTCTCCTCCCCCAATCTCTCTCTCTCTTTCTCCCCCCCCCCAAAAAAAAAAAAAATGT